>CM060948.1:14824629-15044629 GCA_030765055.1 Mantis religiosa
TTATCATTATTATTATTATTATTATTATTATTATTATTATTATTATTATTATTATTATTATTATTATTATTATTATTATTATTATTATTATTATTATTATTATTATTATTATTATTATTATTATTATTATTATTATTATTATTATTATTATTATTATTATTATTATTATTATTATTATTATTATTATTATTATTATTATTATTATTATTATTATTATTATTATTATTATTATTATTATTATTATTATTATTATTATTATTATTATTATTATTATTATTATTATTATTATTATTATTATTATTTCACAGAAGTGTTGTGATATGATTTAATTAACCTTTATTTACTTTTGAGCTTAATGTCTTACTAAATATACTTAGCTACCCACTTTTGAAAGTTTCGTTCAGTCTTTATTATGTGATTTAGAACTCGCTTTAAACATTTATCAAATATGATTGTTACTATGAGCATACATTTTATTACTTTGCTATGTAATAGGAAGCCACGGGATATGATGTTTTAAATACATATGTCACAATTCCATGCAGGTCTTCCGCAAAATGTCTTTTATATTTATTTACTTGTCACATGTCCATTTCTTTGGCATGTTTTCAAGCATTAACTTTTTGAAACTACTACTGTCGTGCAAAAACATATTGTTGCACCAAATTAATTAACTTTTTCTCGTTTATTGCTGCAGGTGGAGAAATTCATGTGTAGTTAATTGCCACTGAGGTCAGAGAATTCTGTAAAACACGATGGACACCGATGCTAACAAGTCGCCTACCAAACACGACGCGCTTTGCCTCGGAACATCCAAGCGTGACCGTACCTTAGGCAGCTGTTTTATGTTTCAAAGTCTTGGCTGCTGGTAATTTAATCTAATTGCATCATCTTAATTTAGATCGACGACAATCTCATGGGAGGTGTTTGCAATTATCTATCTGTCCTTCGGGATCGCCCATGGGAATATTGCAGCATCACCCTATTGCTTGATACATCGTTCGCAAGGAAACGTTACATCCGAGTAAACACAATGGAGTTGCACAATAAGACCTTCAGGAATGAATGAAACTCTATAAAAACCCACTAATGTGGCGTATTTGTAGAATAACTGAATATTCCTTCTTTAAAAGTAGTTTGGACCAACAGTGTAAACAAGACGAGGTGGAAATTGCAAGATCGTGTGTTGAAACAAACAGATGAACATCACAGCCATGTAGAATAGAAAACTGCATGTGAATGGAACGATTCCGCTGGTAAGGAAAATCGCAAATAACTTGATGCTGTAAGTACGAAGGAAGAGAATGCTGTCCGATTTAGTTAGCATATATGGCATAGCACACTGTAGTTTTTACAAATTAAACACAAGTTTGCAGCAATAATTGTATTTGTTTTATTAATATAGCGCAACCGAGCGGGTTCGCTTCTCGTAGCCGACGTACCGGACGGGGAGTTTCCAGTGGGTCAATTCTAGGAACCCCGCCCTCTGCACGGTCGTGACGCCTTGGATCGGCCACACTGTCTCCTCTCACCTCATCCTTCCTCCCGTGGTACCCCACTTGCAGCATAGGTATAATAGATCAGGCTTATTCCAGAAACCCGGCTATTAGATATACAGATTTGATTTTATATTTTATTTTATTTTTACTGCATTACCTAAAGGTTCCAAAAGTATGCAGAGTAAGGCTACTCTTTAGAACTCTTTCTATTGTACAGTCACGCGTAGGTCCAGTGGCAAGGCGCGACTTTCAAAGCGAGGAAAGCTCCAAATAATAATTCTCATTAAAATAAGAGAGAATACTGACTCAAAGTACTAAGGCTACTCTTTGGTACTTTTTCTATTGTACAGTCACACTTAGGTCCTTCTTGCATTGCAAGACTGCTCATACTGCAAGAAGGCACATTCCTGCTTCCCTTCTCCACTCAGACGTTCCAATTTTTCCTAGCGCTGGCCCTCACTGCGTGAAATGGAGAAAGTATGCAATTTACATACTTTGGTAATCATTTAAAGCTTCACAAAAAATGTTCTATTTTTCACCACTAAATACCAATCTACGTAACATACTATTGCTAATGCTATTGAAATTCAAAAGCGCCACGTGAAACAAAAGAGACTTCACGTGACAAAATCTGTCAAGGACTTCCTTACTATCGAAGAGTCGCGATTGCTTCCGGAAACCTACGAAGCATGGTATTCAAGATTACGAATGCGTAAATACAGAAATATTCAGTATTGAATAAGCTCGCGGAACTGGTCACTCAAATCTAAGCAACCGTCAAATTGTCCGCAGCACTACAGATGTTCACCAATAAATTTTGCAAACGTATCCAGAGCAAACAAAATGTTGTTTGGCTTGAATTTTTTTTTTCTTCTTTTTCTCCTGAAACTCTTTGGAAGTGGCGCTTCCAGCCCTTCATTGCACACTTCGCCACTTGTATATTAGTTACAAACTTAGCATATAGTAAGGAAAATTGTATCATAAACTCTCTCTCTCTCCTTGAGATGACGAGATTGTAAAACATTTAGTGACTCACAGTGGCAAGGTGGTACATATGGAAATCTCTATCAGGCCAGGATGCCTCAGGTAACGAAGTGACCTTTATTCTCTTACAGTATTTTCGAGTACTCACATCAGTGGCCCTTATCCTCTCTTGTTTTGCATTCTTTGTTGCGATACTGGTTTGAGTGTAGTCAATATGAAGTTATTATGTGTTTCAAATGGGATGATGTTTGTCCTTGAGCGCTACTAGACAAGCAACCAATCGGAGTTCTGCGGTGTTCTTGTATTGCATTTCCCCTTAGTGGTTTGTGACGAGCGCCAAACTAATCAATCTCTAATACATACTATTCGCGCTAAGACAAAAATTCAGATTTTGTAAAAACTAATCCATGAAGAAGGAGAGAGTAATGTATTTAACATAACCGTAAAAACCCAATATTTTTAGCTCATATAGGTTTCCTAATACAAATAAATAAAGTAGATACCATTATATTATAACAATGCATTGCGACATAATCACTGTAATGAATATCATTATTGGTTGTCATGTATGCGTGAATGTATATTTGAAATTACTCAGAACTGAAACGTAAACATTTGACATAACGTGGTAAAAGAAATATGTACTTTGAATAAGCCAAGGTGTTTGTTAAATTCCATGTGAGGAATCAATACACTTCCTGCTGGTCTAGCAGAACGTGTCTGGTCACATATCTTTGTAACCTCTATTTACTCTAGAGAGTTCAAAGCAGTACTGTTCAGTTACTCTTCCATGAAAAAGTGTATCAGCTGGATCAATGAGACGTGATCCACCTTCCCCTTACTACTGCCAGAACAATCCAACAGAGTTAATGTGGGCTCAAATTATGTGTCAAACAGAAATAATATTTTTAAACTGACTGACGTTGAACAACTTATTCACAAAGAAATTGACAAGGAAGACAACAAATCTGGGAAAACTGCAGGAGACATCAGATAAACTACAATAGGAAAACTTTTGGAAAGAAATAGCACGTAACGAGATTTTGAAACCTATCATCATAAATTTGCAGTACTCAGATGATGATGACAATGACAATGACAAATTATGTCTTAACGTAAGTAACATTCACAGCTATACGGATGCACTGCTGGTATTTTCATTGGATTAGAAAAATAAGCAATTCATAAACTATGATTAACTTTAAAATAAATATTTAAAACATTTGCATAATATACGAATATCCATAATTATAAAACTTCGGAAAATTTAGTTTGCGTTCCCTTACGTCTAGCGCCACAAACACTCGCAAGTGTGCGAGAGAGAGGGAAATATAAAAAGAGTGGGGATAATGAGATGGCAACGCTGACGGCTCTAACGCATTTCATTCGCTACAGGCGAGAACTCTTCCCATTTGAAACACACAATAATTACTTATGAATTCCAATACTGGACATAAGCAAATTATTGTCACATAATCTTAAATTGAATGGTTCAGTACCTAGGTTTCCTTACATAAATAACATTTGTAATTATGTAGTATGATCAAATTTCTCTATGAAGCATTTCTTTTTTTTAATTTTTGCTGAACAAAATTGAATAATTCTATACAATTTCATTTGCAGTTATGGAGTTGTAATGGGGGTAGGAACTGGACTGGTGAGGGAGACCTCAAGTCTCATGTTGGGGCATTACTTCAAGCGACGGAGAGAATTTGTTGAAATGGTTGTACAGGCTGGTGGAGGTGTTGGAATTGCTCTTTTTTCTGTTTTCTACAAGGAAGCAGTAGGGTGAGTTTCATTTGCATTTAAATAACTTCATAAGCATGACAGCAGCATGTTAGTGTTTATTAGGGGGTACATCTAATATGTAAGTTGGTTCATTTACACCATTTGCATCACTGTCTGCAAACACATTTCTTGTTTATGTAATTACATAATAAACATCAAGATCTCATAATATTAAGTATGTGACACATACAGGACTAGCGACTGCCCTAATTAGGTGTTCTCATTTCACCGACAAAGAATGTTTCATAAAATGAAATGTATCAAAATAGAAGACATTTTGTCAGGTCACTCAAGATTAAGAGACACAGCATTCCTGTGATGTTATTTTTGTTCTACTCAGTATATATCACCAAACTGTTTTGTGCCTATATACTTTTGGTCAAAGTATCCTTGAAATTGTTTCAGTTGTAAACATATCACAAGAAAATACATCACTATTTGGTCTTTTGTTGAAAATATCACACAGTGTATAAACTCTGAAGTTTAAAGATCATATCAGAAATATCTTTATGTGTTTCAGCCCAAAATGAGAAAGTTATTTCTTTTAAATCTTATATAAGAAAGAAAGTGTTTGCTCTATGGTCCTTTTAAGACTGAATTCATAAGTTGTACTAAATCCAAGCAGTTATAACTCACAAATTGAATTACTTTGCATTGGAGTTTACATTTGCAAAAACATACTGATGGTTGATAAAAGGTGTCACAATATAGAAAATTGTTAAATTTTGCAATAGACCTGCCATTTATTTTTCAAATAGCTAGTTTCTCTAACCTGATCACTCTAGTGATTATTAATTTCTTCTAAATACAAGTTGGTAATAATAGGAGCAACTAAAACTGCATGTTTTGAAAGATTTTGATATCACGGAATTGTTTTCCCCATTCATTACTTTAATAACCTTGAAAGAAAACACTAAAGTAGTTATTGCAATATATTCCCAGTAATTTCACCATTGCCAGTTTACTGTAATGTGATTAATTTTTATTTTTTTGTTTGTTCCATTTATACCCCAATGGCCTTTAACTCCAATGGTTATATCGGCGGCCATTATCCTTTGGAACATATAGAAGGTGTCAACTTGTATTCATTGGGTTTTAATCATTAGATCACGCACACATTCGCACTTACATTCATACTTCCAGATTCTGGGGAAGATGAGGAATATCTTGGTCGGAGAAAAATTCCTACCCCCACTGCTGGGAATCGAACCCAGGACCCCTAGCACGGCAGGCACGTGCTCCACTGGCTGAGCTACAGGGCCATCCTTTTTATGGTTAGATTATTAGACTAATGTGTCATACATTTTGAACCATCCAGTGTCGTCTGTTAGTTATAGTATTCTGTGGATATAAAGAACTTCGCCTTAGATTTATTAGAACGAAGTAGAAATAGAGAAGAATGCAAAAACATCTCCAACATCTAACGTGCTCTAATACCATCAGGGAAGAGAGAAAACAAGTTATTTTCTCTAACACATACATTACTTGAGTTCCATCTCAAAATAAGTCATGAAGCTTGGACACCATGATTATGCTTATATCTAATGTAGGGACCCTGCCCTCTGCGCCTCCTCCGTCCTCCTGGGGATGCCCCACTTGGGGCATAGGTACCATAGGTTGCAGTGCCTAATCCCCTCCATAGTAATCCTAATCCTAATATCTATGTATAATATCATATAAAATTAACCTAGCCATCATTCAAAACTACAACCAAGGAAGTAAATAGATATAAGAAGCTTAAGAGATTAGCAATGTTCAAAATGAAGTTTACATAACACATACTTGGCATATAAGATAAGATAAGATAAGATAACTATTAAATATGTGCCTTTACAGCAGTAAAACTTTGATTACCACTAGTGATATCCTAAATAAACTAGAATGAATGCCAGATAACTCTCGGAGATTAATAACAGGTACAAAATACAATAATCTATCAAACCAATAAACAAGCCTTAATATAGGGATCACAAACATTCTGTTACACCCAGAGTAGTCCCATTTTTAGGGGCTCTGTCTCAGTCTTCCAAGAAGGTCTAACCAGCACAACATATATTCCAGTTTTTATGCAACCTACTGCAATATAAGTTAAATGTATAATCTAAAACTCCTAACTAATAACATTATGGTGAATTTAAATGTTGAGGAAACAGCATCTTAAAATTAAAACACTTGTATTATGCATATTTTTTGAATATGTGTGTATTTAAAAACAATGAATGATATTTGCACTGATGGAAAAATCATAGAAATAACGTTTGCTCTTAGATTCATGTATCCATAATAACTATACTCGTATAATGTGCTCTTAAATATGTTTCTTGTATTACTTATTTCAGATTTTTAAACAAATTTCTTACTTACTTGAAGCAATTCAGTCCTTTTTTTTTTTTTTTTGAAAGTAATGAGTCAGTAATTCAAACACAAATATCACTTAAATTATCCTTACTTGGACATGTTTCGGAGAACGGTTTGTTGTTCCCATCGTCAGCAGTTATCCGACTGGTTGGATCCCTGGTTTCCTGAAGTGAGCTGGTTGTCTGTGATGGCATCTGTTGACTGTGAGATGAACTTCCATAGAGAGTTTTCAGGTGGTAATTCGAAATTTAAAGTATACTGTTTGTTTTTTATAATTAGCAACTTTTCCCAAACATCGAGTTCGGCTGCATTACTGGCTGGCTTTAATAGGTTTATATTTGGTACAATTTCATGATTGGTAGACCAGAAATGGTGGGCTATTGCTGATTGTTCTATTTGTTTGTATTTCACACATCTCATATGTTACTGTAATCTAATTTTAAACTTCTTTTGATTTTTCCTATGTAGAACTTATTGCAGTCTGAGCAGTTGATTTTGTATATACCTGATTTCTTGTTTTCAGGTACTGGGTCTTTCAGGTTGTTGCATAATAAGTTTTTTAAACTGAATTTATTTATTGGGGCTAGGATGATGTACTTCTTGAATATCTTGTTGAATTTATGATGTACCCTGGGGACAAACCGTTCTCCAAAACATGTCCAAGTAAGGATAATTTAAGTGATGTTTGTGTTTGAATTACCAACTCATTACTTGCAAATGTTAAATACATCACTGTTTCTAACCTTTTGTTTCAAATAATAATTCAGTCCTTATTCAAAATAACAGTCAATAACATTAATTTGAAAAGATAAATTAAAATTAACACTGTGAACAAATGGAATAATAAAATTATACTATGAGTCGACTGACACACTCTGTACCTCACATAACCAAATTTTCTTTCAACATGTTTCGCCTCCACTTGAAGTCATTATCAAAAATGTTGACAATTTCTTAATAATACCTTCAAATGGAGGCAAAACACGTTGAAAGAAAATTTGTGGTATATGAACTACACAGTGTCTCAGACGACTCATAGTATAATTTTAATTAGTCAATAATATGTTTGTTTCTCCACTCCTGGATTATGTTACGAGATAGCATTAATATTGTAGTTCGAACAAATATGGATATTTATTGTAAAGAAGTACAAAACAAAGATTTATTAATGAATATGTTTGAATATTATTTAATGTAAAACTAGCTTTCAACATGCACACTACATTTTTTAATTCCAAATTGCTTATATATTTCACTCTCTTCATAATGCTTTCTATTAAAAATAATGATAAATGACATAAGAAAATATGTAGTAGTTTATGTCATTCCTGTCTGAGAATACTGATTCTGTGTTGTATCAATGTACTTACCTAAACTACAAGCCATTGAATTCTGCCTAGTTAAGCCAAAATACCGTAACTCCATTAATTGTCTCGGACCAATTCATAGTAAGCAGAAGATAATATGAGGAATTCCTGCCTAAAATAAATTAAAATGACTACAGGATTAAAATGGAGTTAAGGTGGTTTTGCTTACACAGACAGGGTACCTGATGGCCTTGTTATGTCCTGACTCAGTGTTACTACCAACCAGCAGAAAGCTGGGCTGGAGACTTGGCCTGCAAGCAGTCACTGGCGTCTTGGCTCTTTCCTTCTTCCTTGGAATCCTGTACCGGTCAGCAACACTCTATCATCCACAGCGAAGAGCCATTCTTCACCTCAAGAATCAGCGCAAAAAGGTTAAGGAAAAGAAAGGGCATAACACAAACACTCATACAGAAAAACCACCTCTACTTGACTTCTCACCGCTTCGACTTCGAGCTGTTCAAATGCTCCTACTTGCATCGTCAACAGCCGCATTGGGATTGTACACACCGGTCTTCTACTTGGTAAATATACAAATTTGTTAGATATAATATTATCCAGGATATTTTAGCCCAAGTGGTACTTTAAGTATGTATAGACTTTTACTTATTAAATATTTAATCAACAATGTTGTACTAGGGGCATCAAAAATGATTGGCACTATAACCTGAGTTTGTTTACAGGAAACATATATTGAACAAACTCATTCAGGTAACGTTACAGGTATTCCCTGCACTTGTTCCATCGTTCTGGCAGCTTCCTTATTTGTGTAGCAAACCATTCTTAGGGGTATCCCGGTGCCACTGATGGACAACTGCATGAAGTTTATCATTAGTAGTGAACTTCTTACCCTGCATGACCTCTTTTATTGAGTTGAATACGCCATTGTCACGGGGAGCCAAATCGGGTGAATATGGAGGATGTGGCAGCACAGTAAACCTAGTGTACGAAAAGTGGCCATGGTCTGGCAACTGGCATGTGGTCATGCATTGTCTTCTTGAAGAAGAACACCACTGCCCAATTTTTGATGCAGTGTTGTTGAATGCATCAGCGGAGTTGTTGCAATGAATTGCAGTACCGCTCACTGTTGATGGTCATATTTGGAGGAAGCCAATCCACCAGAAGTATCCTTCCTGATCCCAGAACACAGTTGCCATGTGTTTCCAAACGAATAGTCCTGGCCATGACTTCTTGGGACGAGGGTTCGCAGCATGCTTCCACTCCATACACTGGAATTTCTATTCTGCAGTCTCATGGAAAAACCATGGCTCGTCGATGGTGACTAGTTTCGCAAAGAATTCCTCTGGATCCACACTATACTGTTGCAGCAACTGTTGTCATACCTCAACACGCTTCTGTTTCTATGCATTGGTGAGGGTATGTGGTACCCATTGTGCACACACTTTTTTCATCATCAAATCTTCATGGGTTATGGTGTGTAAGTTTCCCCGTGATAGACCTGTTGCCTGCTCTAATTCATCAAATGTAATTTGCGTGTTGTTCAGTGTCAAGCTGGGTATTGTTTGGTTTGCATTCAGTTGCAGGACGCCCAGTGCTTTTGTGTTTTTCAGCACAGACTTTGAACTCAGACACCCAATGAAACAAGGACCTGCGACTTGGTGCAGAGTCCCCACATATGGCCACTAACCTCTTGTGGATGACTGAAGCAGTCACTCCTTCCCTCCAGAGAAACCACACAGTCCACCTTTGCTGGTGCTTGTCTGCTTCCATGTTGTTTCACTGATGTCCAAAAACGTACTCACAAGATGCCCATACGTCGATACATATTTTAAACTGATACTTTGCAGGAGTTGTAGGGGGAGTGCCAATCATTATTGAATGAACTAATAAATCTCAAGTTTTCTTTTAATAGCAATACAAAACAGTGTTAGCACATTATGTAGTATGTACATTGCTGCACAGGAACTACAAAGTGAAACAGCACAAAAACTGAATTCAAATTTAGTATAAATTACTTTTTATTCACCTAAATAGTTGCAGCTTGAGATTCCAAGTGTAAATAGTTGTACATGTAGCACAGTAAAGTTCTGGCCAGAAATTACTTTAGGCCATAAAAAAAATTTTAAAATGATTACATTTGGTCAAATGGTCTACACATTGCAATATTTAATAATAAAACTTAAATCAAAAGTGTGTTTCTTTTTGTCATTCATTAAAATTCTCTGTTCTGCCTTAAAATGATGCACAAAATATTTTGACTTTGTGGGCTCATAAAATTAAAAGTGTAATTTGCAGAAATTCAAAATGTTCTTTATTTCCATAAAAACACACTTTGGTCAACCCTTACAGAAGCGGAATTATGTAACATACACAAATACAATCTGCAAGGTCGTCTGCCACACCCACAAACAAAAGAGTTCACTTTCAAAACACAGCTGTACACGCATGTTTCTCAAGTTCCATTTCGACTCTGTCACTAACTGGCGATTGTGGCTTCATTTTATAGCTCATTCGTATTTCTAGACGTTTGTAGAATGTTCCTTATTCACTGTTCCAGAAATTACCAGACGAAACACAAACCTTTCAGTCATCTATTTTTTTTTTTTTTCTGTTTCGGTAAGCCTTTTATGTCCGTGTTGCCCTATCTGTCTCTTTGTGCACATCGGCCACCAGTTGCAACAATATTCTTTAACTATTTGTGTATTTCTTAATGCACATTTGTAATAAAAATTTGAAAAATGTCAATTAAGAATCTATATGATAAGCAGTTGCTGTCATTTACTGATCTGACATCTACAAATTAATATTAATTTAATTCCACATATAAACCTGATAGCTGAATATATATAATATATCCTTTAGTAAACTTTCTCATTCAAACTGTGCTTTGTCTATCAGCATTGCATGAAGCTCACTCAAGTGGTATTACATCATGAATTACACCTAATTACTTATTCTAGTATGAGCTTTGTCTTAGAAGCTTCTTTATTAGAAGATATATATATTCATATTGTGTATGGGTATGCTGCAGTTACTCTTAAACTTATAAACCATACTCTACATATATTAATTTATAACATATAATTGGAACAGAAGATTAAATGTTTTAAATGTGTTATTTAATAAAAATAAAAAAATAATTCTGTTGACAGTGAACCAAACATAATTTAATAAATTATAATAATTAGTGACTTAACTTCATTTATCTTAGATAATAATATATATAAACAGGACTAGTTTTACAACTCTCTCATTTTCATTTTCAGCTAATTTATTATGAATTGTTTAAGGAGCCAAAAGAGATGTGACACTTATAAATTTGTCTGTTTGTTTTAGTTTTATATTTCTCTGGTGCCCATTCAATCTTGTGCTCAAATTTCTCATGATGTTTTCTTCATTTTTATAATAGACTTGACAGTTGAACCATAAATTTCCAATTTAATTAAAGTGTGTCTGAGACATTGATTTTGAGTGGCTAGTTCAATAAGTTGTTTAGGCTGTAGTTATTTTGAGGGACTAATCTGATGCCAAACTTGTTTTTAAATATTCTATATATATACATGGATGATGTGTGAACTTTTTATATTTCCAGTTTGTGTCATTGATTGACTTCAAAACAGGCAGTTGTTTGGGCTGTTTCTTAGAGCCTATTTTAAATACTAACCTAGGTTGAAGCTACTTACTGCTATTATGTCCAGTATATGCTTTTTTGGTTTAGAATATTCTTCTCTGCTAAGAGAGACATTGTTTGACCTAAGAATCATACTTAAGAAAATCACAAGTTGGTGTGAGATCATACTGTAGCCATTCTTTTTTATGTAATTGTCCACTTGTGTTGATTTTCTGTACATTTCAAATATAAATTTCTCCTGATCTCTGATTACTTTGAGGTAAGCTGTTATTATCTTCAGTTTCCACAGTGACTTTTATACCTTCCTTGAATGTTTCTAGTAGGATCGCAAACATCAACACATCTTAGCCTAAATGTCAACCTGTGGAGAAAGACTTTTACTATATGCTTTTCTAAATCATTAATGTATAATTTTGCTAGGAGGATGACAACAGTTTTCCATAGCTACACCTTGTGCTTGTTTTAATACAACCTGTTGCTGAATTTGAAGTAGTTTTGTTGGATGCATACCTCTATTGACTTCATAATTTCATCTAATTCTGTAGTACATCTTGTTGAAGACAAAAATGACTACTTTTGGTCTTGAGGCATTATTCACAATATTCCAGTAAAGTAAACTCCCATACTGCTTAGAAATGGAATACTGGTGAGAAAAGAGACTGTCAGGGCATTTTGTATCCTACTGACAGCTACAAAAAAATTCCCTAACTTTCAAATTAGTTGTAGAAAACCCAATTTGTTAAATAACTATTTTACTACAAGGTAAACCAGTATTTTATTGTTATTTGGAACAACAGCGTGGAGGAGCTTAGCTATGGACAGAAGAGAGTGGAGTAGAAGATACAGGAGGCCAATGCTTGAAAATGGGTTGTTTTTTTTTTTAATTTACATCCTTGGATGGTGAATGAAATGAATGAAATGATGCTCAAATGAGGCCAGGGTCCATAGAGCTTAGAGTTACCCGACATTCATCTTTGAGGATAAGGGAAAACCTCGGAAAAACCTTATCCAGGTAGCTCACCCTGACCAAGATCTGAACTCGGGACCTTTTAAACATGAGGCAGACATGCTACCATCTACGTCTGAGGCAGGCGAAGGTGGGCTGTGATGCCATAGTAGTAGAAGTAAATCAGTATGTTGATTCCATTAATGATAGCTCTTAGGCTGTTGTCTTTCATAAGTAATATAGTCTGGTTAGGTTAGGTTAGGTAGACTTAAGACCAAATTTCTTATCATTTCAGCATTAAAGTAATTTCTTTTAAGGTCTTGTCTTGTTGAACAAATTTGTTGCAGGTAAATAAAGTGTTTTTAGAGGGGGGGGGGGGGGGGGGGAAGTGTGGTATGACGTTTATGGAACTGCTAACTGTATACAGGCAACAAGTTTCAAACAAATTTCAGTCCATGAGTTGCAGATATACAGGAGCCACTTCCCTAAACATCATACCATGCTTCGCCACTGGTATTTTGGAATTTCCACAAAAACAGAATCAGAGAAAAATAGGTTAAACTTTTGTATATAATTGCTCTGTTCCAATGTTTTGCCCTTGTCAATTTTAAGATATACTGCCACTTTCTTTTTAAGATCTTTAATTACCCATATCACTAGTACCAGATCCTTTTTAAGGATTAAGATTTGGTATAATGGACGACTTAGATAATAGAATGCTGAGACATTTGTTTGAAATCTGTGGCAGTTAGGTATTAAACTTTAATGCCAAAGTGGTCACACATCATCAGTGCATTGGAAAAAAGTGCAGGTAATTTATGTTTAACTTTGACCAACAAAATAGAGGGAAAACAAAAGACTTCCTCTCCATAAATAACATTACATCTACATACCTAGTAAATTGAAACTACAAGTTTTGGCTATATAGGTAATGATTATGTACAAAGTGCTCACAGCTGATGCACTGAAATGTTGAAAATAGAAGCTGTTAAAACGTATCCTCATAAATATTTGAAATTTTTCATTTAGTAATATTGACTTTGATATGCCATTTCTTCCAGCACCTATTTTGATTTAGGCTGCTCTTTAAGTTAATTGATGGAAACTAATTGTTCCTCCATACTAGCTATGTATAGACGAAGGTTTTGGATAGATAGAATCAACCTCAATGTCATGGCCAGGATTTGAACCGGATCTCCCGGTTTCCCCCGGTCACTCTTAACCTTTAAGCTACCATGGTCAACGTACTGTCATGACATTAAATTCTCCAATTGAGTCATATGTTTCCCCTCTAAACCATTAGGGGTTCTCATCAATTGGAGAGTTGGAGAATTTAATATCATGATGGCACGTTGGCCATGGTAGCTCAAAAGTTAAGAGCGACCAGACAGAAACCGGCAGATCTGTGATTCCAATCGCGGCCATAGCATTGATTTTTTAGGTTGACTCTATCTAATCTGCTCTTTTTCTAGTCACTTTTCAGCTTTACCTGCATGCAGCATTACAATTCACAGGTACACAAGCCAGAATGAAAAAAATCTTGTCATGTTGCATAACAAAGATAAAGTGAAAAGGTTTAAATTGCACTATATGTGATCCAACAGCTTTGCTTTTATTTTTTCATTATTACATTATTTTAATTTCCTCTTGTCTTTTGTTAAAGGCACTCCAAGGATACAAAGAAGGTCTTGAAGACAGTGCACTTGTGCTGATGCAGACATTCCTGGGTTTTGCAACGGCACTAGGATGTGTTGGATTTGGGCTTGTGGTAGTGCGACCTAGTGAGCAATGCCTCATTTCCCGCCAGTATCTCTGCCAAGCAGCTATGGTTGGAATAGGTATAGAACTTTACCCTAATTTTTGTGTATTTGAATTAATGTCTCAATAAAACAAACACAGAAAATTAGAATAATCTTTAGTTATTCCAGACTCTTGTTGCTCTTGCCTAAGTTTTAATATAATATTGCTAACAGTATTTAACTTATCTCCTTAGCGCAGTCAGTAGGGCCTCATTTTAATTGCTGGAATGCAGAAGGTGCCTCTTAAATGTTTATTAAATTTGTATTTGTCCAAGGAATAAATATTGGGGAACTCTCTCATTTATACTTCATAGACTGAAAGCACACAAAACCATTACTACCAGCTCAATTGTTGAATTTCTAAATAACAGCACCTATAAATAGATACTCAGTATTAACAGTGTTAAATTCAAAAACAAAACATGAAATTTTACCAATCAATTGATCCAAAATAAATTGTAAAGATTATGATAAATTCTTCATAGGGAAAACTAATGGAAACCTACAAAACCAGTCAAAGAACATTTAGAAACATTATATTGAAACAGAAAGGCAAGTCAGCAGTACCATTTCACTTTTAGAATGAAAACCATAATCTTGACCAAATCCAAAATTATTAAAATTTGTGATAAACCATAACAGACTGACAATGTGGGAGAACATCTTAATATGGAAATATCAAGATTGAATAATAAACTTTGAAATCCCAGTGAATAATTTCATAAAGAAGTTCGTAGTTCCACCAACAGAGGGAAGACTGCAAGCAAAAACAGTAAACAACAGTCAGACCTTTGAGGTTGAAAATGGAAGTAACAGCTCCCGAAACTAGTCCCTCAATGAATCAAAATATAAGTGGTGTAGTGTGAAAACTGACTACAGATAGTTTTATCAATTAATTTAGACGTCACTGTTACTAAAATTCTCCAAGCATGCATAATTACTAAGATAATTTATAAGAATTACCTCTTCCATCATCAGTGGAAAGGAGGAATATTATTTTGATACCATGTGTATTTTTGTTCCCAAAATTTCATATATTTATACACATTTAAAATATCAAAGTACCTTACACATGTATACATTTGGAAAAGCACATAAGTACATATATCATAAATTAATTTCTAAAGTATTTGTAATATTTATCCAAAGAAAACTATATAAATCTAAAATGTTGTAGTAATTTTTCACAAAGGCAATCTTAAAGTAAATATAGAAATTAATGGATTACTAACAATTAAACTGGAAGCAATGGAAATATTGCTTCCATGGAATACACACCCATACATAGATGAGATGAAAGAAGTCCTTTCTCAGCTAGTAACAATAACTAATGGAAGAAGAGAGTACTTTACAAGTAATTTATATTTTAAAATTACATTTTTTGTTTTTATTTTTATTAGGTTTCCTTAGCTAGTTTAGAGTGATGAGGTATGACATTCAAATATTTTTTAAAATTCTATCATAATAGTACAGACAATAATGATAAAATGGTTGTCAAATACTAAAGACATTGTCTTGAACTAGTTATACAGAAAAACACTGTAGTGTTCTATATAGAATAAAAAGAAGTATTTCATAAAGTGGAGTGCCATTGTTACTAAAATTAGGCAAATGAGTCAACCTTGTATATACGTTTCTCCACTTACAAGTACTTGCAAGTAACTTGTAAGTGGAGAAAAGTATATACAAGGTTGACTCATTTGCCTAATTTTAGTAACTGTAGTGTTCTGTTATTGTTACCTACATACAACTATCAAAGGCTTCTTTTTATCACAAGAAACCTGTTTCATTCACTTTTGCAATGTTCTTGGATATATTACAGACATTTTCTTTTCAATAGTATGACTAATAAGTATGTTTAATGCTGATAATATCTTCCACATCTTTCAGTGTCACAATATATTACTTTCAATAAGAAAAGCAGGTAAGGAGGGGAATGAAAATGTAAGTTACAATAATGTATTTGCTTTCTTTCAATCTCCTGGAAATCTGATCATTCCCCTAATAAGTTTTTCTCTAAATAAACTGCATAAAAATAATTTCCAAGTCAATTTCAAATTACAGTGCCTAATTTTTCACTGATGGCCAGCTGGTCAGCAGGCAGTTAGATATAAACTGCCTATAGCCAATAAAACCACTTGCAATTTTACAGCATTTAAAAAGTCAGTTTTGGCATACTTGCTAGACCACTGTTTTTATTCTGTTAGTGAATTTATGGAAAGTTTATAATATTGTTATATTTATGAATTAATTTTGTATATTATAAAATTCTTGAGATATCTTTATAAAACATTATTTTGTGCAAACACTGACTTGTTCTTATTGGATGTGACTTGTTAATTTACAAGTATAGTTAATTGCATTGTAAATTCACAATTTGACGTGTCTTATATCATATACTCATGTACAATGTATGATTTACAAGATGAATAAATTATCTATCTATCTATCTATGGCAGAATAGTGCAGTGGATTTATGCTCCACAAACAAAGTTTATACTTTTCCTCTGCAGCAGAAGGCATGACGCTGCTGCAGTAGGCACATGGCAGCCTTGTTGAATATTTAAATTTTAATGCTTAGGTTTATCACACAAACTACAATTACAATAATCACATACCTGTCACAGAAAGAGTTGGGAATGTCCTTGTGCTGCCACGCATGTCTCAGAACATTGAAGAAAATTTCTGTTGACACACAGTAATTCAACTTCTGAAGTTGCAGTAATTTCTCTTCCAATATTGTCTTTCAGTTCTTCCAACATATGCGCTTTGTTCCGATACACTTTATTTTTTAAGTTCCCCCATAAATATAAATAGCATACTGTAAGGTCTGGGGATCGCAGTGGCCATAGTCCTTTACATCAAAAATTTCCCTAATTAATTACAATGATAGATCAGCTGTATCTGCTGTAACAGAGTCTTGTTGAAAATATACCTCTATACTCTCAATATCACATAAATATTCCAGGAATGGTTTGATTATTGCATCCCTGTACCTCTATCTGTTTACTGTTTTCTCAAAGAATATAGTTCAGTACACATTTACAGCACACAAAACACCAATTTTCTTGTCATGCAATGGCATTTTGTGTAAATATCAAGTCTTCAGCATTCCAATACCTGTTGTTTAGTGACAATACATGACCATGTAATGAAAACCATGCTTCGTCTGTAAAAAAAATTAACTTTGGGTACATAGATCATTAACTTTTCCCATCACCCAATTGTAAAAATTTACTCTACTCACGGTAACACATGGTTGTAGTTCCTGCAGTTGTAGTTCTTAAAATACTTTTCATTGAAACCTTTCCAAGGCAAGAATTGTGAAATACCCATTTCCAAAGATTATCTTGGGCTATGTTCTAAGTTTTGTGCTATCTCATCGAGCTTTTCCTCTGTAAGCACATGGGAGTTCTTTTGGATTTCTTATCAACAACAGAAGCATTTTCTGTGAATCTCTTTAGAGGTTTATGAACTCTCTCTTTGTGAGGCACAGGAATACCAGGAAATTGGTCACTTCTTTACAAGACCCTTTTTGCATGAAGGAATCATATAAGAATATAAAGTGTGCTAAAGAATACACAATTCTTGCCATTATAACAGAACTAATCATAATTTTACTACAAAGAACCTGCAAAAGAAATGGCTGTACATGCACTGACACGGAGAAAGGCAGGTGGCAGGAACAGTGAGAAAAACTGTGCACATGCAGCTACTCATGCAGCCAGCCACAAGTGCAAGGTAAGGCCTGTACTAAAGTTTACAACTAGGTACGGAAAATGAAGGCAAAATATCCAACAACTAACAGTTGCCATTATCATCCCACAAAGCCAATCTGTTTACAAATCACCAATAGAGGATGGAATACTGTCATGAGTTTTAACTAGGATATAAAAAGGATTCAGAATTTTCTTATGACAGAGTTATATAATTTTCAGAAACGTCATGCTCTTGGTCTGTTTGTTCTAAGGACTGCAGATACTCTTGTAAGGACTAAGTTAACTAGTTGTGCTTTGATTTGATTTGATTTCTTATGCACCTTTTAATAAAAATAATATTAACCAGCGTAACATATGAGGTGCAATAAATAAATTATGGGAACTTTTTAATTTTGCAAGCTTTATACATTGAGTTTTTAGATTCTTTTTATCTTGTTGCCACACATGTACCTGGTGTTCTATTTCAGCTGTTTTGAACATTTAGTTTATTGTTGACAGTCAAAAAGGTTATATGTGCTTTTGAGTGTTTTGCTAATTTATATTTAATTTGCATTAAATTTTGCTTGAAAAATTTGAATAAAGTGCAGCACCCCATTTGAAATGTTAACTGTAGCTTTTGAAAAATCTATGAGAAAGACAAGAGTTTAGGAGTGGTAGAAACATTTCAAAAGGGCCAAAAAGACATTGAATATGACAACCACTATGGATACCCTCACAAATCATTACTGATGACTGATGACAGTGAAATAAAGAAAATGTTTTGGAAAATTGCTGAATTACCATCAGAGAGGTTGATCAGAATTGTGGCAAAACCATTTGTGGAAATTGCATCATAATAATGCTTTCACTCATACTCCAATTTTTGTTTGGAATTTGTTGTCCTAGCTATCAACTTCACTGAATGTGGTCATTTGTGGCTTCTTTCTATTCCTGAAGCTAAACAGAACCATGAAAGGATGTCATTTTGCCACCATTAATAAGATAAAAGAGAATGGCTGAAGGAGCTGAACAGCACAATGAAGAGTGAGTTCCGAAATGCTTCCACGATTGGAAACAGTGCTGACACAATGTATTATATCTGAGGGAGTTTACTTGTAGCATGTCTGCCTCACGTTCAAGAGGTCCCGAGTTCGAATCTCGGTCAGGGTGAGTTGCCTGGATAAGGTTTTTCCGGGGTTTTCCCTTATCATGAAAGACGAATGTCGGGTAACTCTAAGCTCTACGGACCCTGGGCCCATTTGAGCATCATTTCACCCATTCCATTTATCGTCCAATATGACTTAATGTTGGAGGACGTAAATTACAAAAAAAAAAAAAAAAAAAAAAAGGATAAGGTTGGTGTTGATGGAAAGATTCCTGTCATTTATCATACCTTGTTAAAGGTGTGTGTGTGTGTGTGTGTGTGTGTGTGTGTGTGTGTGTGTGTGTGTGTGTGTGTGTGTGTGTGTGTGTGTGTGTGTGTGTGTGTGTGTGTATTTAATGCTCAGAATTTGATAATAAAATCATTTTTCTTCTTGCTTCCCAATATTTGGAGTCTAGATCTTTATTTTGGAGAGTTTTACATACAGTTAGATGATCGATGTTCATTAAAACATCTTTACCACATAAACAGCACTATGGAGAAGTTGTTAATCCAACCTTGAATAAATTTCAACCGTTTCTTATGGACACCTCTTTTTTATAAGTAGGCAGTTGAATCGTTCCTTCTTAACCCTCATATTGTGGAGGGAACACACCTGTCGTTGGTCTACGGATCCGCCGGATCAGGCTAGGCAAATCATTATGATATCACCAGCCTTTCCTTCATTTGCCAGATGAAGGACGTTCCTACTGCCATGACAGGTCAGCACTAAATTTGTAAATGGCATTTCCTCCATTTTGATGGAACAGTTATACCGCTGTAGCTCGGTCCCCATAGCCTCATCTGTTAAAGCAGGGTGCACCACGGGCATCACTATCCCTTACACCCCATGTTAAAGGTGTAGTAAATGTTTATTAACTCTCCTTGCTCACTAATAATTAAAGGCTGGATGTCTGTGCACATGGACTGTACTGTTATCAGTTGCACGTGTAAACAACTGCAGGTAGGTACAGCCTGACCATGACAGGCACAGCAAGAAGAAACAAAACAGTAGCATTATGCTGCACCTTGACCTTGTGTCTGCATAAATTTGCAAGGCAATCTTCACTAGTTCTCAGAGTACTACATTACATTTTTTTCAACATTTGTTTCTAGTAGCAGTTGTTTGCACATATTTTGATGGTTGTACATATGATGTCATTCACAGTCTACATTCAGCTAACTTGTATCACATGCTGATATATATTCGCCTGGCCTTTACTGATAATTAACCTTAAAAATGTATACCTAACAACACACAAAGAAGTTTCATCATCTAAGAATTTCCTTTCTGATACTTAGAACCCCAACAATAAATCAACAATAAATCAGCTGAATTGCAAAGTCAGATATAACAAAAAATGTAATGAAGTGTATCTTCAACACTGCTTCTCAGGAGGCCACATCATGGCCAAGTGGTTAGACCACTTGACTCTCACCAAAGCAGCCCAGATTCAATTCCAGGTAACCAGGTAACCAGGAGATTTTTGGTGGACAAAGCAGCATAGGGACAGGTTTCCTACAGATGCTCCAGTTTCCCCCACCATCTCATTCCACCACTGCTCCATCTTCATGTCATGTATCATCCGTGTTACCGCCTGTGGTGCTGCATGTAGTAGAAGTGGGCCTAAAATGTAGTAAAATCACAAAGAAGTAAACTTGCTGATTACTTGCAACAGTACAATATCACAATGCATAAAAACCCTTCACACTTTCTTAATGAGCATGAACTATGATAAAATGAAGCACAAAATTAAACTAATTAATGTTATTTTTACAGGTGTTTCTCTTCTTGCTCTGAGTGCTGTGCAAGGATACCATGGCTATGTCCTGTTTGTATGGCTTTATGGAGTTTGCCTTGGAGGATTTCTCTACTCACTAAAAATGTTCACTATGGAGCGAGTAAGAGCACGATACTTTACTCGTGCTTGGGGTTTTGTGCAAGGTGCTGAAGCCATTCCTATTCTGCTTGGTGTTCCCATTACAGGTATTATTTTCATTCATTTCTTCCAAATATTCGAAAAGGAAATAAATTAGCTGAATTACTTAAAGAAACTGAATTAAAATACTTTGTAAATGTTAACAAATTTTAAGCATATATTGTGAATAAGTAAAGCAATTTATTTTCATTGATGGAAGAAACATTTGTAGGAGTTTCTCTGTCATCCTTGTTTTAGCTTCCTTCAGGATACCATGATATTAATAAGCTCAAGTTAAAATTGAATAAACATAATGTTACTGCAAGGGCTCAAAAAAAAGTAATGAGAGCTTTTTTTTTGACCTGAAATGCCTTTATTGACATGAGTACTTATAATTACTGCCTTCAATTGCCACCACTAGCTATGACCTTTTGCCAGTTTCCGGGGGGGGGGGGGGGGGGGGTTCCAAAAAATTTACGTTGAATTATTTGCTTTTAATAAAGTATTAATCAGGGATGTGCTTTTATTATGTCAGTAAAAAATAAAAACATGTGTAATATATTATATTCACATGACTTTCTCCACACAATCTTCTACAAATTATTGTTCTTAGAAAAGTTTGTTTTTGTCTTGTCTCTTTGGATAGTCTGTAGAAAGTCCTTGCACATTGCACATTTTTTGTTCTTATATCTGGGATAAAGTGATATAAGCAGTAATCAAATATTTAAAAAGCGAACCACTGATTGATGCATTTGAAGTATTAGAACTCCTTGAATGAAAAAGGGAATAGGAACTTAGAAGTTAAAAATTACATACCTTTAAGTAAGTATCTGGGAATTCTAATCAACAAATTATAATATATCGGAATTGGTTAACTTTGCAATACATTATTGTAATTGACATTATTTGTGTATTTTAACGAGTTCTACAGCTGCTGTGCAGTAACTTTTGATTTATCTCTTAAATAACTTCATGTCTGTCTGACAGTGAATAGACACATTAAGAGGAGAAGCTTGAATAAACTTTTTCGATTTATTTTAAACTAAGTCTTATTTCAACTATTTATTAAAGGTTTGAAATTACATTTCATTTGGGGGGGGGGGGGTCCGGATCCCCTGGACCCCCTTTAAATACGTCCCTGCCTTTCACCAAATGTTTGGAAAGCGTTGTATACCATTTGCGCACCTATTTCAGTTGATGTCCATAGTAGCCTCCCTATTGCCTAGATAATTTCATTTCTAGTGTTTTACTGAATACCTCGCAGTGGTTCTTTCATTTTGGCAGAGTTCATAATAACAGTGATTCATATTGGGTGAGTACTGTGGATACTCTAGAATCTCTCACTGCCAGTGTTGCAAGAAGTCCTAGACAGCAGCAATGGTATGGTGTGCTGTGTTATCATGAAGAATGATGGAGTGCTGTCCCATGAAAAGTGGTCGCTTTCGCCTGAGAACAGGACAAATGTGGTGTTGCAGGAATGTGCAATAGTAGGCAGTGTCTACCGTGACCCTTGGTGGTAGAGCGTGATACAGTGTTACCTCATCATTGTTATAAGCCACAATTAACATCACTTTTACAGCACTTTGTGTAACACGCACTTCCTTTGGATGAGAAGATGCCTCCATTCATTAGATTGGCATTTCAACTGAACTATAGTTCATACGAGTGAGAGCAAGTTTTGTCCATAGTGATGATTCGTCGAAGAAAGTCATTTTACCTTCCCTTTAGCACTGGCCCAACAGATCTTGTGCGACTGCAAGGCGGTGGGAAGTTCATGGGATGTCCAACATGCTGCAATTTTGCAGTAACCCAAAATGTTGTGCAGAATGTGGAGCACAGTTTTGTGGCATACTCCACTATTCCCTATGTATACCAAATTACGAATTGTAATATATTTGCATTCTTCCATGTCATGCTTATTCTTGTAGTGGTGATCATCAGGTTTATCCTTCATACTCATCTGAGGCTTGTTTTGAGACTTGAAAGCAATTAATAATGTATGCTCACTGAGTTACTGGTCCCAAGGACTCTGATGGTGAGGTTCTCGCTAATTTGACCAATTAAACCAAGGAAAATATAGCTATGGGTGTTTCCACTAGGTAATATCTTATTATTTTATATAGGTGCCCCCCCTACCAGGTGAATATGCCACTTACACACGTCAACCCCACAGGAAGACTACCAAAAAACCTAGGTAGGGCCACTGGTGTTCTAGCTCACCATGTTACTAGCTCTGCAGGCTAGTACATGGAAACTTTAGAAGCAGCCAAGCCAGCCAGATGTACCCAATTGCCCGTGATGTACCACTGCCCCGTCAAGTCCAACTCAATCCGAACAACTCCCGTTCAGGATGGGCTCAAATGTTGGGTTTTAACTAATGTGGTATTCCTCTAAATTGAGATAGTCTGGTTATACTGTCAGTGCTTGGTTCTGGTATAGTAGGTATATTATTGTTTATAATTATAATCACCAGTTAAATGTACACACAAACAAATATACATTATATGATGTCTTTTAAAAGTTTTTTGTCTTTAAAGTATTCCATGACTTCTTTCTGCATAATCAGTCAGCTTCATAATATCTGATTTCATCATTGTTCAGTATTTATTTTATTTAAATGACAGTTGAATATATTGTTCTTAATTAAAGCTTCACAGGTGGTCAGCCAAGTCAAACTAACTAAAGTTGAGCTTTCTTGAACAGTCAGACAAGCATTTTGATAGACTTATTAAAGAATCATCAAGATTAAACTCCATTTCAATCATTTGGAATTTCAATAGAGATTTGGGTCTTCATTTGAGTAGAGTTTGGGTTCCAGCCATAAAATATGCTTGCAATAGAAACCCTGACCAGATGAAGGACTGCACAGAGAATCCCTATCCAGATGTCAAACCGCAAAGAAAACTATAAAATAACTTGAGTTTATCCTTCCTGTAAACCAGCCAGACCAATGACAGACTGCTATGTAGTGGCATGACACAAGCCCCACCCACTTGAGGAAGGCTCTAAATATACACATGGGGTTGATCGGCCAGCATTTTTTATTCAGTTCCTGAAGAAGGCCATGGAGCTTAGAATGGCCGAACTTTGACACAGCTGATCATCTGTGAAGCTTTAATTAATAATGCTCGCCAAAAAAGTTTTAAATCTTATATTGTTCGTATTACAATTTTTAATGTTGCAGGATACATAAACCAGAGTCATCCTAAAGCAGGCTATTATTTCTCGTTTCTCTCTACTATGCTGGGAGCAGCATTACTTTTCTTGGTGGGTTGTCCAAAGCGATCTCCACAGCCACCACCACCAGTACTGGACCAAGTTCCCTGCCCAGAGATGATTTGCTCTTGCACACCGAGTTCTCCAGGAGACAGAACAGGAATTCCTCCTGTCTTAAGGCAGGCTCATTTACCCAAGAGTATTTCCTTTGCTACAACCTTAGATATGCCTGATCCTCCACTTGGATGCATCTCGGAAGAAGCTTTACAAGACAATTATGTTTTGGATTATGACTACATGGGTACACCAGGATTCCCTGGACAGCGTCCTCTAAGACCAAGTAAAAGTGTTCCAGAAGGTCTTGCTAGGCGTGAATGGCATCACCACCATGCTCTTCCTAGAAGACCAGCATTGAGGCAGGTTACTGTTATAGAACAAATGACTACCTCTGTGTAATTCGGCCTAATGATTATCTGTGAATAATTAATTATACTTTTGTTCAAAACTGAAAGTTAGTGTGAGTACAAGAACTTTAAATGAGATTTTACAGTGTATAATTTATTAACAAAACTATTGCACAAATTTCAAAAGAAACTGTCTGTTAAAACATGTGATGCTTTATCATGATACAACTGGATGTTTGTCTGTTTGTTTCAACATGTACAAAATTATTATATTCCTTATATTTACAACTTTTATGACTATGCATCTAAAATGCAGCCAAAAAAATGTGTTTTTGTTAAGTATAGTAGTCTATTTACCCAATCTTCATCCTGTCATTCTAACTTCATTCTCAACTTTAAGATCTTTATTGTCTGACAAGACACAACTTTGACCTTGAACACTCAACACTGGTTTGTGTCATTTCCATGCAAAACTCTACACGTCTGCTAGCCCCATTATCACAGGAATTGCTCATTTTGTACGACTGCAATGTACCGAAACTACATGAAGGTACAAGATTGATATTCAATCATCAAACTTCACTCTGTGATTTGCGGTCATTTGCTGTACCAAAGTATAAGCCTACGTTGTAGTATGCTTGGCAAAATGCAGGTTATGACATCAACATGCCCATATCATCATTTGTAAATGTAATTATTATGGCTATTCATATTGGACTGTGTGAATGCGAAAGTGATTTGAAATGTGATAACATGGCTTTAGTGAGGTGTGAACATTACTCTTCCACTTTGTTTTATCCACTTCATCAAAATCCTGCATCTGCACTTTGAAGACTAATATAATCACTATCAAATGTGTTGTATAGTATACCACAGGAAAGTAAGTCTCCAGGGAATGAGACACACGGGGATCAGTAACAAACCATTCAAAAACATTCTGATGGCTTTTACTTTTGTGAATAAATCTTCTCGGTTACACAGAAAATGAAGCTATTTACAGTGGAGTAACAAACACTACACAAATAAAAATATTTAGTAAATATTCTCCACTTATCTTAAGAACCCGATGACAATACTTCTATTATGGTTTTGCGAAATTAATTTCATGAGCATTTGCCCACATCTTCAGTCAACACACTTCGTTGATCCTTGGCTTCTTAAGATAAGTGGAGAATATTTACTAAATATTTTTATTTGTGTAGTAAATCTTCTCGGTTTTAGTGTACAGAGTGAATAGGGTGAATGTTTTTAACGGTTCTGCTTCTTGTGTAGCATGTGTTCTCTGTCACATACAATCACTGTCCTTGTCCCACTGTGTAAGGGGCGCATTCCTTTCAGGTACCTACTTTGCGTTGGTGGACAGTTTATGTATATTTAGCGCTGTTATAAATACTTAAAGTAGAAGTTTTTAGCCCTGTTGATTGAAACTGTAATTACACACTGACATCATTGAATTAAATATAATTTCTCTCCTATAATATTGATATCTTGTCACTTTATTTCTCTCTATTAAAGCATCACTGAAGGTAGAACGCAATGTCTTACATAGAAATCAGACCACTGTTTAGCTTATGATTGATTGTTATTCTAAGCACGTTTTCATGCAGTTCTGAGCACTCAAGGTCAAAGGTGTCCCTTGTGAGTGTAGTTCAGTATTTTACTGCACAATATCAACAGCCTTTGCCAGAATACATTAACTTTAATTTGTGGTAGGACAATACCATATTTCCAAATACTCTAGCTTGATACTGATACTGATATTTACAGTGTGGACAATGGTTCTGTGCTGGTGGAGACCGTGTGCACAGAGGTTTAGAATCCTGTTGCTGAGCCTACACTCTCGGTCATGCGCAGTACACTGAAATGGCCAGTATCATGGAGAGGTTTGACCGGGTAACTTCTAATGCATCGGTGCCGTCCCGTTGAGATTTTAATGTTTTAGAAATTGTGATTCTTAATCACACTGGTGATTAGCGTTTTGTATGTGTGTATGTGTGTGTGCTTTTATATATTTTCTTATTTAGATTAAAATGCCTCCAGTTCAAAGCAATCTTGGTGCAAAAACACTTCACAGCCAGACAGCGAAGTTATTAATAATGTCAATCTATTCTGAAACGGGAAGCAGTTTCTGGCAATATGCTAATAAAATGCAAGAGAGGGTTAGTGCAGCAACAAAAGTATCTGAGAGAACATTTAGTAAGATAATTAGAGAAGGGAAGAAATGTGAGGCACAAGTGACCACCTTTGAAACATCTGGAAAGTACATTGTGTACCATAAACAAGCACTGTCATTGATGACTTTGATAGGTGAATAAATAAATAAATACTATTTTATTTTCATTAAGCTTATTACAGCAATAGACAAAGTCAAAAATAGAATACAAATTAATACAGTTATAATACAGTGAAGATAAAAAATCAATAAAATACTTACATTAGATATACAAATATAAAGACTTAAAATAAAATGAGAAAATAAGAATACTTCATGTCATAAGCCAAAGTTTAACTACACGTGTTAAAGTATTCCTGTATTGAATAATAAGGTTTGGAAACTAACCATTCATGTAATTTGCATTTAAATGTATTACCTGATAATTCAGTTAATTCTAAAGGTAATTGATTATATAGTTTAATGCCCAATACTTCAAAGCTGTTAGAGGTTTTAGTTAATCTATGATATGGTATATTGAGTTTATAATTAATAAGGATAAAAATTGTCCTTCTAGTTATCGTCCAATATCTTTAATTCCAGTATTTTCCAAAGTGCTAGAAATGATCATGTTCAAGCAGGTATGCAGTTATTTTGATGAAACTGGAATAATTAGTGATGTACAATTTGGATTTAGAAGAGGTAGGTCAAAAACTGATGCCATTGTCTCTCTTGTTAAAAAAGTATTAACTGCTTTTGAAACCAAAAGCTTTGACCAGGCCACCTTTTGTGATCTGAGCAAAGCTTTTGATTGTGTAAAACATGCTGATTTATTATCCAAATTAAATTTTTATGGTGTTAATGGCATTGCAATAAAACTGTTTGAATCATACTTATCTAATCATAAGCAAGTTGTATGTATAGGAGGTGAGAAATCTAATATGGTGGAGCTAAAATGTGGTGTTCCACAAGGCTCAATACCTGGGCCACTATTATTTTTAGTAATGGTTAACGATTTACCTTCTTTCTTAAAGTCCCATAATGTACTGTATGCTGATGATACCACGTCTTTGAATACCAGTACCGATTATCAAAGCCTTAACTTGCTAACAGAAGATACTCTAAGGCATGCAAATACTTGGTTTAGAGCCAATGATTTCCTGCTAAATGAGAACAGAACTGAACAACTTACATTTAGTTTGCGTGAGACTTCTTATGAAAATTGTTCAATGAAAGTGAAATTTTTAGGTGTGGTTGTGGACAATAGGCTGACATGGCAACCCCATATCAACTATATTGCAGCGAAGCTGTCCAGAGTATATATTTAATCAGAAATTTGAAAAGTCATGTACCTGATTCATATATATGAACAGCCTATTTTGCATTCTTCCACAGTATAATCTCATATGGCATTTTACTCTGGGGAAGCAGCAGTCATATTTCTACTATCCTAATATTACAAAAAAAATAATTCGTACCATCTCAAATTCAGATAAATTTGCACATTGTAAACCTCTATTTATAAAATTAAGAATTATGACTGTGATAAATGTATATATTTATAATACTCTCATCTATGTAAAAAGTAACTTAACAAACCAGCTATTCAGGCAGGATGTTCATAATTATAATACTAGGTTTAATTATAAACTCAATATACCATATCATAGATTAACTAAAACCTCTAACAGCTTTGAAGTATTGGGCATTAAACTATATAATCAATTACCTTTAGAATTAACTGAATTATCAGGTAATACATATAAATGCAAATTACATGAATGGTTAGTTTCCAAACCTTATTATTCAATACAGGAATACTTTAACACGTGTAGTTAAACTATGGCTTATGACATGAAGTATTCTTATTTCCTCATTTTATTTTAAGTCTTTATATTTGTATATCTAATGTAAGTATTTTATTGATTTTTTATCTTCACTGTATTATAACTGTATTAATTTGTATTTTATTTTTGACTTTGTCTATTGCTGTAATAAGCTTAATGACAATAAAAAATATTATTATTCTTAAAAACATTAAGAAAAGTATACATAAAATTTAAAACTAGTGTAACTAAGATAATGTAGTCCTCCTAGCAAGGCAATGCTGATATCTACGTCCTAAGAGAATGATGATGATGATGATGATGATGATGATGATGATGATGATGATGATGATGATGATGATGATGATGATGATGATGATGATGATGATGATGATGATGATGATGATGATGATGATGATGATGATGATGATGATGATGATGATGATGATGATGATGATGATGATGATGATGATGATGATGATGATGATGATGATGATGATGATGATGATGATGATGATGATGATGATGATGATGATGATGATGATGATGATGATGATGATGATGATGATGATGATGATGATGATGATGATGATGATGATGATGATGATGATGATGATGATGATGATGATGATGATGATGATGATGATGATGATGATGATGATGATGATGATGATGATGATGATGATGATGATGATGATGATGATGATGATGATGATGATGATGATGATGATGATGATGATGATGATGATGATGATGATGATGATGATGATGATGATGATGATGATGATGATGATGATGATGATGATGATGATGATGATGATGATGATGATGATGATGATGATGAGGAGGAGGAGGAGGAGGAGGAGGAGGAGGAGGAGGAGGAGGAGGAGGAGGAGGAGGAGGAGGATGATTGGTGGTGATGATAAAAATAATAATAATGATAATAATGATAATAATGATAATAATGATAATAATGATAATAATGATAATAATGATAATAATGATAATAATGATAATAATGATAATAATGATAATAATGATAATAATGATAATAATGATAATAATGATAATAATGATAATAATGATAATAATGATAATAATGATAATAATGATAATAATGATAATAATGATAATAATGATAATAATGATAATAATGATAATAATGATAATAATGATAATAATGATAATAATGATAATAATGATAATAATGATAATAATGATAATAATGATAATAATGATAATAATGATAATAATGATAATAATGATAATAATGATAATAATGATAATAATGATAATAATGATAATAATGATAATAATGATAATAATGATAATAATGATAATAATGATAATAATGATAATAATGATAATAATGATAATAATGATAATAATGATAATAATGATAATAATGATAATAATGATAATAATGATAATAATGATAATAATGATAATAATGATAATAATGATAATAATGATAATAATGATAATAATGATAATAATGATAATAATGATAATAATGATAATAATGATAATAATGATAATAATGATAATAATGATAATAATGATAATAATGATAATAATGATAATAATGATAATAATGATAATAATAATAATAATAATAATAATAATAATAATAATAATAATAATAATAATAATAATAATAATAATAATAATAATAATAATAATAATAATAATAATAATAATAATAATAATAATAATAATAATAATAATAATAATAATAATAATAATAATAATAATAATAATAATAATAATAATAATAAATAATAATAATTTTGTCTAGAATTATACAATTTTTAGATAAATGGATTTCCCTCACAACTTCTTGATGTATCGTATCACACATTATACTTGCTGTACGTTGCAGTTATGTTGTGCTGTACGTTGCACAATTCCATATCAAAACCTTTCTCCAACAGTCAGCCTGTTTTTCAGAATATTCTTTTTAACAACAGGCGGAAAGTTCTATCTCACAAAGTAAGTTAAGCATTTCATGTACCTCCAAAAATGAAATCTTAGTATGTCTATTTAGTTATAATTTGCCAGTACCAATATATTACAAAATCCTAACTGCAAGTATGCACGTTATATTCTCTTGTTTGTTTATGGCAAGGAGAATGTTTCATTTTACCTCAAATGGTACATCCACGTTCCTTATATAGTATTAGAAAGCTTTATAGCAATCCTTGCAGTATAAGAGGGAAAGAAAGAAGCTGAAATGTCACCACACTCAGGTCCTCGCGTGACGTGTTAATTTCATTAACTTCCGCTAGGAGAGCGACCGTTTGCCAATTCATGAAGAAACGTGTCTGGTCGTCCAGATGTCGCCATACGTACTTGCTTAGATCGATGATGAAAATTATTATTACTATTTAGAAAGTTTTACAGCCAATTGTAATTGCATTCCTTCGATATAGCTTAGATCTAATTGGCTTGTGTTTCGTTAGAGCTACCACCACGAATGATGTATACAATGTGAGTACGGAATGAATAAATAGTTGTCCGCGAGAGAGGAAGTCTTTTGAAAAGTGTATACCTTTAACACTTTTTTACTTTTGTCTCATGACACTTGTCCATTCTGAAATTTTCCTGCTCGGCAATGTTTTGTTGGATCTTTATTATTTTATCTCACATCTCTTTATTACCACGCTCCTCTGCATGGAAGCTCGAATGTCTATTCTGCTTTGCTGACCACAAGTACTCCTAGATTTATCATCTCAGGAGAGTTGGCTTTTGATGACCTGGGCACTAAAACGGTGTCCACTTAGCATCGTGTTACGTCCTTGCCAAATACACTCGTTGGTACTTGTATAGCCTGCCCAGTATTCCAATTCTAAATACCAAACTAGACTCATAAAGTTATTAATTTCATTGGGCACTTTATCGCCATATTTTCTGCGTTTGAACCTTAACTACAGGTTTTACAAGTTTCATGAGACTTTTGTTCTTTTTTTCGTACCCTATTGTCTTTTCTCGTCCCTTTTCGCACTTCTTCTTTCTAACCTAACTTTCCTTTCTTTTATATTAAACCAAAATTGTTATTTAAAATTTATATTTAATCTAACAAACTAAATGCTTTCTTGTTATTCAAATTATACTGAAAACAGAAATAACATATTTAAACTGACTGACAACAAATGACTTGTTCCCGAAGCTAATGACATGGTAACACAAGAGTGGGAAAACTGTATGAGACATGCAGATAAACTATAAGAAGACGACTTTAGGAAAGAAATAGCACCTGTGGAGCTTTTAGATCATATCATCATAAATTTGCAACATCCTGATCATGAATCTACTGACAGTGACGAATTGTCTCTTGTCGTAAGCGATATTCACAGAAATATGAACGAGCCATTGGCAGCTCAATGCATTAAAAATGGGTAATTCATAAACTATAATTGTAACATATAATTCTTATAGATAATATGTGAAAATCCATGTTCCACTTGAGATTTCAAAGTCAAACTGTTTGGAAAATTCAGATTGTTTCCTCTTAACTTTTCCGCCAAGGAGACCTGCAATGTCCAGGATAGTGTGTGAGAGAGAGAGAGAGAGAGAGAGAGAGAGAGAGAGAGAGAGAGAGAGAGAGAGAGAGAGAGAGAGAGAGAGAGAAAGAGCGAGATAGGAAGAGCGAGAAACATAAAAGTGTGGAACTAACCTCAAATGTCATGTCCAGGTTTCTTATACACTTTTTGAATACTTTATAGCAATTCTTGCAGTATAACGGGCAAAGAAATAAGATGAGCTGTCGCCAAAGCCGATCGTCGTATGACGATGTGCTACTTACCTTTATTACCGCTAGGAGCGGGACTGTCTGCCGACTCATGAAGTAACGTGTCTACCTGTCCAGATGTCTCTGTAGGTAACTTCTTAGAATTTCAATGCAGTTTCATTATTATCTAAAAAGTTTAATAAACAATTTTGTTTATATTCTTTGCTTATAGCTTGGATCCAGTTGGCTTTTATTGCGTTAGAGCTAACACCACGAATGTTGTATACTAAAAGAATATGCAAGGAATAAATAGTCTGCGAGAAAAGTAGTCGTTTAATTGAGTATATCATAGCTATTTTTGTACTCCACAAACCGACACCCACACAGATCCTTCAACCCCGTTCAGCGTTACCTCAACCTCCTCCAGCATTGATGCACGCTTAGGCGATTGTCCATTAACACGGAGAAAAGCCAAGCGATACTGTTCAACAAGCGCCGCTTTCGCGCCAACTTTCCCACATTCACCTAGTTTGGGCAAAGGATTAGGAGGGAGAATTATAACAAATACTTGGAAGTCAATCTGGACAAGGGCCTAACTTTTCGAGAACACATCCGGGAACGAGCGCATCGGTCGCGCGGTGCCGCGGCATCGCTTTACCCTGTGCTTAGGTCTACGATGTCTATTTCCCTAAAGTTGCGCCTATTTATGGCGCTGGTCCTCCCTGTCATGCTCTGCGCGTGTGAACTCTGGGGCATGGCAACAGGCTCAAACCTGGTACTGCTCCAACGTGTAAAGAATAAATGTCTTCGGATTATTTATTCTGTATACACAAGGTTCCCCGTGAGATTACTTCACGACGCTTCATCCCTCCGCTATGTGGAGGATGAAATTAGGCGCCGGGCTACCAAATTTTTCGAGAGTTTGCCTCAGCATCAAAGTGCCATAGTCAAGATTCCTAGGGGAGTATGTACCCAGTGTGCGTCGCCTAAAGCGACACCGGTTACCCCGCATGATTTGCGGTCATTACCGGTAACCATGTGATCCCCATTCCTGCCTAAGCTGAATTACAGTCAACCAATATTTAATATGGATAACTCAAAATCCTACCTATCTTCTTCCAAGTTCATTAACTTATCCACCAGCGGTGCACGCTGACTGTAGCACCCGGTTCATCATTCTTCGAGGAACAACAAGCTACATCCCTTCCCCACAACTACCTAATTTTCACCCATCATCCTGCAATATCCACATCACGTCACTACGTGGTAAACTCTTTCTAGAGTAGGTACGCGATTTAACCCTCCTTGTGGCTGTTCCAAACAGTCTGCCAGCCTGCTGTGTGTGTGTGTGTGTGTGTGTGGGTGTGTGTGTGTGTGTGTGTGTGTGTGTGTGTGTGTGTGTGTGTGTGTGTGTGTGTGTGTGTGTGTGTGTGTGTGAGTAGTACCTTATGGGTTTATGTTTAGAAGGATCAAATAGGTCACCTTATAGATCACTAGGCCCACCTTCAATAAGCACATCGAACAAAGAGTAACTGCAACAAAGGCGGTCATGCTTGTCATAAAATACTACGTTTGCTCTCAGTGAATACGGCACTACAGTTGTGTGAGCTTGAACTTGTTCCAGTTATATGATATGGGACAAAGTACATCTGGCCGTAACTAATCCTCAATAATATCAACAGGTTGAACGCTACACACCTGAGAAAAGCTCCTTGTGTCTCCAAGTTCTCTCCCATAAGGTAAATATTTATCTGCTAGTTCACTCGGAAACATTCATAATAACTCAGTAGAACTCACAACATGGAGAACATATATGACTCCGGAATATTCTTAGCTGAAAAAGCAGAAAATATGGCACAAGTGAATACTGAGTTCTTGGAATTCCCAGCGAAGAGAGAGGAGTTCTGTTTGAGATGACCTTGGTATACAAAAGGGCAGCAATGTTCTAGATGTTTACATCCTAATAGAACAGATATAATACAAATAATAATTTCCTCTGATATTATACAGTTTTTAAGTAAATGGATTTCCTTCACAACCACTTGATGTTTACTATCACTTATTATACTTTCTGTGTGCTGCAGCTAAATTGTGCTTGAGGTTTCACTACTCCATGTCAAGAACTATCCCCAACAGTCAGAATGTTTGGGCCAATATGCTTCTTAATAACTGCCGGGAAAAATTACCTCACAAAATAAGTTAACCACTTCAAAAATCAATTTCAGGTATCTGTATAAATCAAATCTAAATAGGTCCCTCTAATTAAAATTTGCCAGTAGCAATATATTAAGAAAACCTAACAGCAAGTATACATTTTATATTTGCTAATTGTTTATGGCAGGGAGAATATTTCATTTTACCTCAAATGGTATGTCCACGTTCCTCATGCAGTATTTGAATGCTTTATAGAAATGCTTGCAGTATAAGCGGCAAAGAAATAAGTTGAAATGTCACCAAACCCAGGTACTCGTGTGACGTGTTAGTTTCATTGTCTTCCGCTAGGAGAGCGACCGTTTTCCCGTTCATGAAGTAACGTATCTGGCTGTCCAGATGTCGCTATGCGTACTAGCTTATTAGGATAATGAAGTTTAATCATTATTTAGAACGTTTCATAGCCAATTGTAATTATATTGTTTGGATATAGCTAAGATCTAATTGGCTTGTGCATCGTTAGAGGTAATACCATAATTGATGTATACTATGTGAGTAGGGAAAGAATAAATGGTTGTCCGCGAGAGAGGAAGTCTTTTGAAAAGTGTATACCTTTAACAAATTTTACTTCTGTCCCATGATACTTGACCTTTCTCAACTCCTTGCTTAGAAAGTTTTGTTGGAACTTTATTATTTTACATCACGTCACTTTTTTACCATGCACCTCTGAATGGAAGCTGGAATGTCTATTCTGGTTTGCTGACCACAAGAACTCCTAGAATATCATCTCAGGAGAGTTCGGTTTTGATGACCTTGGTACTAAAACGGTGTCCACTCAGCATCGTGTGGAGCTTCAAGTACAAATATGGATCGAGGATGTAGTTCAAGAATGCAAATTTTCCCCTGGTGGTCCCGAGATGCTGACCACACCCCCCCCCCATGTCGGTTGATTTATTGCCCACCTCCGTGATGAACTTTTGTTGTGTGGTTCGCAGAGTTTGGCCGGATTAGGTCGTTACGTTGAGTATAATTGTAACCTACGGCAAGTTACGTCCTTGCCAAATACACTCGTTGGTCCTTGCATAGCCTGCCCAGTATTCCAATTCTAAATACCAAACTCTACTCATGAAGTTATTAATTTCATTGGGCACTTTATCGCCATATTTTCTGCTTTTGAAGCTTTAGCTACAGGTTTTACAAGTTTCATGAGACTTTTGTGCTTTTTTTCGCACCCTAGTTTCTTTTCTGGTCCCTTTCCGCTACCCTCTCTAACCTAACTTTCCTTTCTTTTATGATAAACCAAAATTGTTATTTAAAATTTATTTTTAATCTAACAAACAAAATGCTTTCTTGTTATTCAAATTATACTGAAAACAGAAATAACATATTTAAACTGACTGACAACAAATGACTTGTTCCCGAAGCTAATGACATGGTAACACAAGAGTGGGAAAACTGTATGAGACATGCAGATAAACTATAAGAAGACGACTTTAGGAAAGAAATAGCACCTGTGGAGCTTTTAGATCATATCATCATAAATTTGCAACATCCTGATCATGAATCTACTGACAGTGACGAATTGTCTCTTGTCGTAAGCGATATTCACAGAAATATGAACGAGCCATTGGCAGCTCAATGCATTAAAAATGGGTAATTCATAAACTATAATTGTAACATATAATTCTTATAGATAATATGTGAAAATCCATGTTCCACTTGAGATTTCAAAGTCAAACTGTTTGGAAAATTCAGATTGTTTCCTCTTAACTTTTCCGCCAAGGAGACCTGCAATGTCCAGGATAGTGTGTGTGAGAGAGAGAGAGAGAGAGCGAGAGAGAGAGAGAGAGAGAGAGAGAGAGAGAGAGAGAAAGAGCGAGATAGGAAGAGCGAGAAACATAAAAGTGTGGAACTAACCTCAAATGTCATGTCCAGGTTTCTTATACACTTTTTGAATACTTTATAGCAATTCTTGCAGTATAACGGGCAAAGAAATAAGATGAGCTGTCGCCAAAGCCGATCGTCGTATGACGATGTGCTACTTACCTTTATTACCGCTAGGAGCGGGACTGTCTGCCGACTCATGAAGTAACGTGTCTACCTGTCCAGATGTCTCTGTAGGTAACTTCTTAGAATTTCAATGCAGTTTCATTATTATCTAAAAAGTTTAATAAACAATTTTGTTTATATTCTTTGCTTATAGCTTGGATCCAGTTGGCTTTTATTGCGTTAGAGCTAACACCACGAATGTTGTATACTAAAAGAATATGCAAGGAATAAATAGTCTGCGAGAAAAGTAGTCGTTTAATTGAGTATATCATAGCTATTTTTGTACTCCACAAACCGACACCCACACAGATCCTTCAACCCCGTTCAGCGTTACCTCAACCTCCTCCAGCATTGATGCACGCTTAGGCGATTGTCCATTAACACGGAGAAAAGCCAAGCGATACTGTTCAACAAGCGCCGCTTTCGCGCCAACTTTCCCACATTCACCTAGTTTGGGCAAAGGATTAGGAGGGAGAATTATAACAAATACTTGGAAGTCAATCTGGACAAGGGCCTAACTTTTCGAGAACACATCCGGGAACGAGCGCATCGGTCGCGCGGTGCCGCGGCATCGCTTTACCCTGTGCTTAGGTCTACGATGTCTATTTCCCTAAAGTTGCGCCTATTTATGGCGCTGGTCCTCCCTGTCATGCTCTGCGCGTGTGAACTCTGGGGCATGGCAACAGGCTCAAACCTGGTACTGCTCCAACGTGTAAAGAATAAATGTCTTCGGATTATTTATTCTGTATACACAAGGTTCCCCGTGAGATTACTTCACGACGCTTCATCCCTCCGCTATGTGGAGGATGAAATTAGGCGCCGGGCTACCAAATTTTTCGAGAGTTTGCCTCAGCATCAAAGTGCCATAGTCAAGATTCCTAGGGGAGTATGTACCCAGTGTGCGTCGCCTAAAGCGACACCGGTTACCCCGCATGATTTGCGGTCATTACCGGTAACCATGTGATCCCCATTCCTGCCTAAGCTGAATTACAGTCAACCAATATTTAATATGGATAACTCAAAATCCTACCTATCTTCTTCCAAGTTCATTAACTTATCCACCAGCGGTGCACGCTGACTGTAGCACCCGGTTCATCATTCTTCGAGGAACAACAAGCTACATCCCTTCCCCACAACTACCTAATTTTCACCCATCATCCTGCAATATCCACATCACGTCACTACGTGGTAAACTCTTTCTAGAGTAGGTACGCGATTTAACCCTCCTTGTGGCTGTTCCAAACAGTCTGCCAGCCTGCTGTGTGTGTGTGTGTGTGTGTGTGTGTGTGGGTGTGTGTGTGTGTGTGTGTGTGTGTGTGTGTGTGTGTGTGTGTGTGTGTGTGTGTGTGTGTGTGTGTGTGTGTGTGTGTGAGTAGTACCTTATGGGTTTATGTTTAGAAGGATCAAATAGGTCACCTTATAGATCACTAGGCCCACCTTCAATAAGCACATCGAACAAAGAGTAACTGCAACAAAGGCGGTCATGCTTGTCATAAAATACTACGTTTGCTCTCAGTGAATAAGGCACTACAGTTGTGTGAGCTTGAACTTGTTCCAGTTATATGATATGGGACAAAGTACATCTGGCCGTAACTAATCCTCAATAATATCAACAGGTTGAACGCTACACACCTGAGAAAAGCTCCTTGTGTCTCCAAGTTCTCTCCCATAAGGTAAATATTTATCTGCTAGTTCACTCGGAAACATTCATAATAACTCAGTAGAACTCACAACATGGAGAACATATATGACTCCGGAATATTCTTAGCTGAAAAAGCAGAAAATATGGCACAAGTGAATACTGAGTTCTTGGAATTCCCAGCGAAGAGAGAGGAGTTCTGTTTGAGATGACCTTGGTATACAAAAGGGCAGCAATGTTCTAGATGTTTACATCCTAATAGAACAGATATAATACAAATAATAATTTCCTCTGATATTATACAGTTTTTAAGTAAATGGATTTCCTTCACAACCACTTGATGTTTACTATCACTTATTATACTTTCTGTGTGCTGCAGCTAAATTGTGCTTGACGTTTCACTACTCCATGTCAAGAACTATCCCCAACAGTCAGAATGTTTGGGCCAATATGCTTCTTAATAACTGCCGGGAAAAATTACCTCACAAAATAAGTTAACCACTTCAAAAATCAATTTCAGGTATCTGTATAAATCAAATCTAAATAGGTCCCTCTAATTAAAATTTGCCAGTAGCAATATATTAAGAAAACCTAACAGCAAGTATACATTTTATATTTGCTAATTGTTTATGGCAGGCAGAATATTTCATTTTACCTCAAATGGTATGTCCACGTTCCTCATGCAGTATTTGAATGCTTTATAGAAATGCTTGCAGTATAAGCGGCAAAGAAATAAGTTGAAATGTCACCAAACCCAGGTACTCGTGTGACGTGTTAGTTTCATTGTCTTCCGCTAGGAGAGCGACCGTTTTCCCGTTCATGAAGTAACGTATCTGGCTGTCCAGATGTCGCTATGCGTACTAGCTTATTAGGATAATGAAGTTTAATCATTATTTAGAACGTTTCATAGCCAATTGTAATTATATTGTTTGGATATAGCTAAGATCTAATTGGCTTGTGCATCGTTAGAGGTAATACCATAATTGATGTATACTATGTGAGTAGGGAAAGAATAAATGGTTGTCCGCGAGAGAGGAAGTCTTTTGAAAAGTGTATACCTTTAACAAATTTTACTTTTGTCCCATGATACTTGACCTTTCTCAACTCCTTGCTTAGAAAGTTTTGTTGGAACTTTATTATTTTACATCACGTCACTTTTTTACCATGCACCTCTGAATGGAAGCTGGAATGTCTATTCTGGTTTGCTGACCACAAGAACTCCTAGAATATCATCTCAGGAGAGTTCGGTTTTGATGACCTTGGTACTAAAACGGTGTCCACTCAGCATCGTGTGGAGCTTCAAGTACAAATATGGATCGAGGATGTAGTTCAAGAATGCAAATTTTCCCCTGGTGGTCCCGAGATGCTGACCACACCCCCCCCCCCCATGTCGGTTGATTTATTGCCCACCTCCGTGATGAACTTTTGTTGTGTGGTTCGCAGAGTTTGGCCGGATTAGGTCGTTACGTTGAGTATAATTGTAACCTACGGCAAGTTACGTCCTTGCCAAATACACTCGTTGGTCCTTGCATAGCCTGCCCAGTATTCCAATTCTAAATACCAAACTCTACTCATGAAGTTATTAATTTCATTGGGCACTTTATCGCCATATTTTCTGCTTTTGAAGCTTTAGCTACAGGTTTTACAAGTTTCATGAGACTTTTGTGCTTTTTTTCGCACCCTAGTTTCTTTTCTGGTCCCTTTCCGCTACCCTCTCTAACCTAACTTTCCTTTCTTTTATGATAAACCAAAATTGTTATTTAAAATTTATTTTTAATCTAACAAACAAAATGCTTTCTTGTTATTCAAATTATACTGAAAACAGAAATAACATATATAAACTGACTGACAACAAATGACTTGTTCCCGAAGCTAATGACATGGTAACACAAGAGTGGGAAAACTGTATGAGACATGCAGATAAACTATAAGAAGACGACTTCTGGAAAGAAATAGCACCTGTGGAGATTTTAGATCATATCATCATAAATTTGCAACATCCTGATCATGAATCTACTGACAGTGACGAATTGTCTCTTGTCGTGACATTCACAGAAATATAAACGAGCCATTGGCAGCTCCACTGGATTACAAAACTGAGTAATTCATAAACTATAGTTATAGCATTCAAAACTTATAGATAATACGTGAAAATCCATGTTCCAATTGTGATTTCAACATTGCATTATTAAAACGGATCGGAAAATTCAGATTGTGTTCTCTTAAGTTTTCGGCCAAGGAGACCTGCAATTTCCACGATAGTGTGTGCGTGTGTGTGTGTGTGTGTGTGTGTGTGTGTGTGTGTGTGTGTGTGTGTGTGTGTGTGTGTATGTGTGTGTGTGTGCGCGCGTGTGTGTGTATGTGTGTGCGTGTGTGTCAGGAAAAGAGAGACGTAGGGAGCGAGAGGAATATGAAAATTGTGGAAGTACCCTAACTTTTTTTTTTTTTTTTTTTTTTTTTTTGTAATTTACGTCCTCCAAATTTAATTCATATCGGACGGTGAGTGACTTGGGTGAAGTGATGCTCAAATGAGTCCAAGCTCCATGGAGGTTACAGTTACCCGACATTCGTCTTTTATGATAAAGGAAAACCCCGGAAAAACCTTATCCAGTTAACTCACCCTGACCGAGATTCGAACTCGCGACATCTTAAACGTGAGGCGGACATGATACCACCACGCTACTGAGGCGAACTGGAACTAACCTAACTGCAAATGTACAATTTATATTCACTGTGTTGCTTATGTCAGGGAATATACTTCATTTTACCTCAAATGTCATGTCCACGTTCCTTATACACTGTTTGCAACTTTATAGCAATTCTTACAGTATAACGGGCAAAGAAATAAGTTGAGATTTCGCCAAAGCCGATCGTCGTATGACAATGTGCTACTTACATTTATTTTGGCTAGAAGTGGGACTGTCTGCCGACTCATGAAGTAACGTGTCTATCTGTCCAGATGTCTCTGTGGGTAACTTTTTAGAACCTCAATGCAGTTTCATTATTATTTACAAAGTTTAATAAACAATTTTGTTTATATTCTTTGATTATATCTTAGATCCAAATGACTTTATTGCGTTAGAGCTAACACCACGAATGTTGTATACTTAGAGAATATGCAAGGAATAAATAGTTGTCTGGGAGAAAAGAAGTCGTTTAATTGAGCATATCATAGCGATTTTTGTCTTAGTACCTTATGGGTTTTTGTTTCTAAGGATTCTTCATGTCAAAAGAGTTTGTTGAAAGTTTATAAAATTTAGCACATCACTTGAACACCACTCTGTTGTGAGCTCTTGGCGTGAGGTTCGAGGGCTCAGGGCATATCACGAAGATGTGTTGTGTATTATTGTAATTTACTGCAAGTAAAACCCTTGGCAAATACACTTGTCTGTCCGTGCATAGTCTGTCCAGGAGTGTTAATTTTATTGCGTATTTCATTATCGTAGTTTCTTACTTTGAATCATCAGGTGTGCTTTAGTTTCACAATTTTTACCAACATTTTGTTCACTCAATTTTCTTTTGTGATTCTTTTTGGCTTTGTTTCTTTCCTTCTTTCTTTTCTTTTGTAACGAACCAAAAGTATTATTTAGTAGTTATCTTTAATCTAAGAATCTAAATGCATTCTTGATCGGTGGGTTGACAATATGCACTTTTGAAGTCGTTTTCTTACCATTAATGTTCGGATAGCTGTCACAGCAAGCAATTCTGCTGTAGTCTTACAACAGATCCATCAAGGTGGCCCCGAACTGCGTGAACTAGTCCAACATCGTGCAAGTGTACCTCAACTAGTACTCAGACGGCTCCCAAACCTAGTCCCTCAATAATATAAAAGTATAAGTGACGTAATGTCAAAAAACCAGGTACAAATACATATTTCAGTTTATAACAAGAATGACTCCTACCATGATAAAACAATGTCAAAATTTAGCCTTATGTAGAACACCATAAAATCAAATAAGATTTGAATTGGAATATAATGTTCATTACAACAACAGAAACAAAAAGCACTTATTCCTTTAAAATCAACATTATGTTAGGTATAAGGCCTTAACCATAAAGGTTACACACTAACTTCACTTGTTTCACATTTAACAAAATGATCCTTCCTAACTGCTGCTTCTACATTATTTTTACAGCAATTCCTCTGTGATTAGCCTCTGGGTAGTTATATGGATTATCCATTACAGCACACTACCAAATAATTTAAATAAAAATTGATATATTTATTTTTATCTTCCTGTTTTAAGTGGGAGAAAGTTATGAATGCATTACAGCTATCTACTATGACAATAGACGTATCATAGTATTTACTTCAATCCAGTTTAAGTATAGCACATAGAATAAAAAGGGAATTAAAACATTATTTTAACATTAAATAGGTATTTATAATGTCCCGGAAAGCTTATCTTAAAGTGCAGGGAACCTAGCAACTGGATTTGATAGACCTGAACTTGAACACAGCGTTTTATGAGCAAGATATTAAACACACCAGCTTCTCTTTTCTTTACAATGCTTAGATCCTAATTTCCAAAATATATAACTGTTCTTTGGATCAAAAGTAGCACATTAAATTATTGTAACAATATGTAGTAAAAGATAACTGAAATAAAAAAAGAAAGAAAGAGACAGCAAAATTAATAGATGACTTCAGTTTACACAGCAAACAAATATATTCTTATAGTATAAGATTGCTCTCTCCTTCTCATGAAATTGCACAATCACCTAATGTGTCTTTCAAATGGAGTGATGTTTGTCTTGAATGCTACTAGGACAGCAGCCAATCGGAGTTCTGTGTTGTAATATTGCAGTACCTGTAAGTAAAGAGTTATGAGGGCCAAGTGAATCCATCTCTAATAACTGCTATTTGCGTTGGCACAAATATTCAGATTCTGCAAAAAGTGGTACACAAGGAAGGTAAGGAGTAATTCGTCTAAACAAAACCTATGTAAACCCATATTTATATTTATAACTCAAATAGTTTTCCTAATACAAATAAAGTAATATATTATTACAATGCATCAGGAGGTAAGCACTCTAATGAATATCATTACTTTAGAACTGAAAAGTAAACGCTCGATATGACACGATTAAAGAAGTGCTTTGAATAAGCTAAGGTGTTTATAAATTACAGAAAAAGAGAGAGACGAAGGGAGGTAGAAGAGTGCACTTCATTCTGTTCTCTAGAATGCTGCATCTGCAGGAGTAGATTCGTCACGTTATATGTTTGTTTATGGATAGTTCGCAATCTATATTTACTCTACAGAATTCGATCAGTATTATTCAGTTGTTCTTCCGTTAAAATCCAGTGAAAGATGTATCAGCTAGATCAACTTGCAATTGAGATGAGACATGAGGTAATACAACTTGATCATTACCAATGCCAGTACAGAACAATTGAGTGAATGTGGTCTGAAGTTATGTTGAAAACAGTAATAACATATATAGATTTATTTAGGAATGTAGCATTCTTGCATACAATATCAGCAGAAACTTTCGCTCAAAACATAGTAGTGTGTCGCGTGGAAACCAAAATCTGAAATTAGTGAATTCTTTCCAATACCTCGGCGTCACCCTATACAGCGCGGCATAAACTTTCGCCAAGCACATTGAATTAACAGTTGAAACATAAGGTTTCAAAATTCGCAGTGATGTTAGACGACTACGATGTACTAAAGACCCTACGTTGTGGCGATCTTTTTGAAGCTGAATAATTTGGTGCAAAAGGCGCTAAGGAATGGAATGATGATTAATTATTCTCACATTCTGTGTCGTTCTTGAGGAATTATGCCTCGGCGCTCTGGAGCAAAAGGTCCTCTTTCTCTCTGGCCATGGTATCAAAGCAAGAATAGATTCTAGAAAACAATAACAAATTTTCTCTTCTTCATAATATTGCAATTTATTCATCATATCACAATGTTAAGATCTGTAGACTATATCCTTTTATAAAATACTCAATACTGAATCCTGGCAGATTAAGATTCTGCGAACTTGCAGATCGGCACTACAGAAAACACATCCTTATACTTCAACGATCTGAGGAAAAGTGAAGCCAGAAATACCTGCATGTTCTCCATTCTCTGCATACCAAGCAGTGTGTAATTTACCAAACAATTTATATTTTGTATATTCAGGAGAAAACTGTAACCACTGTCAAAATTTGAGACTCCTGAAATATCAAGATTCCATTAACTTTAAAGGGGGAAGCATTAGTTTAAAGACTATCTTATGTGGCATAGGTTTCAAGTAGAAGAAAACAAGGAACAGGGTCTTGTTAAAGGAAAGGTATATGAGAAATTGGCACATGTCATATTTACGTGCCATAAAAAGGCTTAGAGATGAAGGAAGGTTGATTATCTATGAAGATGAAACACATCTTCATACGAGAATCGGCTAAATTACTTCCATGTCCTTTCATGGAAGTGTTGAAAACAGTGTTGTTGTATAAATTAAATTAATTGGGAGTTGATTAATGACACTAAACAACACTTACTTTTAAATTTTCCCGGAACTAGTTTCAGAGGCCTTCCCTCTATCTTCAGCCGGACATCGACTGGTTCTCATTGGTGTAGCTGGCAATATTTTGTCATCAGTCTCCTCTGGTGGCAGTTCGAGGAACTTGCTGAACAAATCTTTCTGGGGGATGTAGAAATTGAATACTTTGTTCCTATTTTTTGAAATAAAGATTTGTTCCCATGTGGATAGTTCTTGTTTTCCTGTTGTATGGTTTAGTAATCTACTAAAGGAAACCGCAACCCTCTCAGCTACAGAAACTAAAATGATCTTCAAAAAATTCACTTACCATCCATGGGCCTTTGATAAATTCAAAAAAGTCTTCAAAAAACAAAACATTCAACTAGCTCCAGTGAACCATTACTCCTTAAAAAACCTAAGTTGCTCAAACATCAAAGATGCCATTCCATCTAACAAAAAATCTGGTATATATCAAATTGAATGCTGTGATTGTAGTCAAATTTATATTGGAAAAACCAAAAGAAATTTAAAATAAGAGCAAAGGAACACTTTAGGAACATAAAATACAAACAATTAGAAAAATCAGCAGTTGCCACGCATTTTTGGGGAAAAAACCACAACATAAATCCAGAACCAAAATTACTAAAACGTGCAAAACAAGAACTATACACATGGGAACAAATCTTCATTTCAAAAAATAGGAACAAAGTATTCAATTTCTACATCCCCCAGAAAGATTTGTTCAGCAAGTTCCTCGAACTGCCACCAGAGGAGACCGATGACAAAATATTGCCAGCTACACCAATGAGAACCAGTCGATGTCCGGCTGAAGATAGAGGGAAGGCCTCTGAAACTAGTTCCGGGAAAATTTAAAAGTAAGTGTTGTTTAGTGTCATTAATCAACTCCCAATTAATTTAATTACTTCCATGTGCTACAAGCCACAAAAGCATCACCCCAGATTTTTATTTTCCTGTAAATTAAAACATTTGTGAAAGCAAAGAAGTAAAACAGTAAAGCAGATCTGTTGTTTCTTAGTGGCTAAGATGGGGAAGTGCTCATATATCTTAAAGTATGCGTTTTAGTAAAGACAAGTCTGTGAAATATGGCCTTGCTGCATTGTCTTCCATCTTCTGGCGCTAGCAGAAGATGCAAGTGATGATTGGTCATAGACTCTCTCCAGTGCACGAAAAAAGTAGGTCACCAGCACAGAACTATCGTCGCTACTGTAAGCACCAATATTCAATACTCATTTTATAAAATATATAAAGACGATAACTTGTCACTGAATTATATCATTATCAGTAGTTTTTGTGTATAAATGGACGCAACCAATTTTGCTTTTGCTCCTCATCTTTTGTTCTTCACAACATCATGTTCTGACAGTGACAGGAAACTCTATATTGCTTTTTCAATAGAGCTGCCATAAACTTCACTTGCTGTATGAATGTAGCATGCTACTTTAAATTTTTCGTATTATGTAACTTAACATGTGAAAATAGTTCAGCACTTCACTCAAGTTTTATTCAATACCACTGATATACATTGGTAAAACAAAACATTTATGGGAAGTCGTTACAAAGTACATCTGTAAGGCATGCTGGTGACCTGATTTTCACATGCAAAGCACAAATTACAAATGCAAGGAAAAACATATATTATCCTAGGTTTTAAGTTATGATTTTTTTCTGCTCGATTCACAAATTTTGGTCATAGGATTGGATTGAGAATGAGAATATTGCATGTTACTTTCGAATGAAATGAATTTTGTCCTTGAAATGCAATAGGTCAGCAACCAATAGGAGACCTACAGTGTTGTCATAGTGCATTCCCCTTAAGTAGGGTGTGACAAGTGCCAAGTGAATCCATCTATAGTAAATGTTAACTGCTACAAGTTAAAAGTTAACCACTGGCACGACAGCCCTTAGAGGGCCAAGGCCTATCAACCTGACTGCTGGCCTCACGCTCACTTACGCACAGCAGAGGTGGGCAATCATCCAACCGATACAGGGAGAAGATGTGTTCAGCATCTCGGCATCCCCCAGCTAGAACGTTGGCTTTCTTGACCAGGGCCGCTTACCTATCGTAAGCTCCTCACTTTCCTCGCGATGCTGAGTGGTCACCGGTCCTATACCTGGGACTTAAAATCTGCACCCCATGGGTGGGATCGAACCCAGGCTGCTTTCTGTGGATAGGGACCATGGCATGCTGCCTTAGCCCGCTACGCCACGGTGCAAGACAAATGTTACCTGCACTAAGACAAAAATTCATAGTTTGCAAAAAGTGATCCACTAGAATGGTAGAGAGTAATATTTGTAGTATAACCTTAAAAATGCCATATTTTTAGCTACAATAGTTTTTATAATACAAAAATATAAAGTTACACTATATTATAATGATGCATCACAATGTTAACACTGTAAATTGCAAAACAGTGAGATGCCTGCTTTCAGTCACTCTTGCAAGTTTTGCTGTTAACAAAGTACAGTAAAACTTTCTTAACCTGGACCAGTTTAGGAAGAAAAATGTTTTCCGTAGCAAATGAAGACTTGTTTTACAGACAATTAATTGCTATTCTTGGTATGTACATTACTCAAATTCTCTTGCCAGTGTGCAAGTTCATTGGGACTTGGCTGGAAGAGAAACTTTGATAAAGTCCTGGAAAAAGCTGTGGCCTATTATGTAAAAGAAGAAGAGAAGATTGAAGAAGAAGAAAAAATAAGTATGGAAGAAGATTTTAGGAAGATTTTTAAAAATATGAATGACTGTGCCAATGTTGATGAAGACATTGACAATGTCGGAGGTTATAAAGCAATTACAGAGGAAGATATTATTGCATCATGCAGTGTTAATGAAAACGAAGAGTATTCAGATTCAGACAGTGTTGAACCAATTGTGTTTATGAAGCATGCACAAGTCCTAGCAAACATAGAGAAATTTATGTTTTATGACGAGAGTCAAGCCGCAAATTTGCCAAATGAACTTCTATGCTAAAGTAGATTTGATATGTTATCTGCTTTTTATGTGAAATATACATTACCACTCTCCAGTCAGAACACCATTTTGTGATTTCAGTGCAGAAATTATTCAGTTTCTCAGCTGCTGATTCACAACTGCCTGTACTAAGGATTGCTACATCATCAGCAAAATGCGCAATGGTTAGTTGAGTGTTTTGAGGAAAGTCAGAGGGGTACACTGTATAAAGAAGTGGGCCTAGAGTACTTACTTGTGGAATGTCAGAGAAGATTGGTTGTGATCTGGATTTTGCATTTTGATATTTTACCGTAAAGGATCGGTTATACAGATAGGATGCTATTATTCTGAAATATGTATTGAAGATATAATTCCTGATCTTCACTATGCTACATTTATCGGAAGCTTTCTCTGTGTCAAGGAACAGATCTAAGCACACTTGCTTTTCTTCACATGTGTCCACAATTGTGTCAACGATTTGATGAACTTGCTGTGGACAGGCATGCAATGGCTTAAATCCAAATTGAGTAGACGGTGTTATTTCATCAAGCTGTACAACAAGACAAGTGTTAAGAAGACTACAGCCTTTATTGGAAGATGTGCAAGCAAAGTTGGACATCAAGTCTTCACCAGGAGTTTTTTTGGAGGAAATCGACTAATTGCATTTTTAATCTATCCAGCTTAAAAAAATTAGAAAGCTGCAATGGTTGAGATATGCTGCTGTTAAGAAAATCAATAAAATGTTCATTAGTGATAGGACTGGGTTGAAACTGTTGTTGTTATTGAGCGCTGAAAAGCTCTACCTTTCCATCTTGTGTTGAGTACCAGTGATTGCCAATTTTTAGAGGAGGTATGTTCTCTTTGTATTTAAGTACAAGTTTAGTTTTTCACCATAATGATCCATCTTGACAGTTGAGGCTTTTCATTTCTGCTTGCAGGGAATCATAGTATTCTTTCTTTCGTGCTCTGTTCAGTTTCCTGGAGATATTTAGTACTGTTTTGTGAGCTGGATACCTGGTTCTTTCTCATATTCCCTTTTAGTTTGATAAAGATGCTTGATGTGTTGGGGTACAATGAAATGACTTCATTCTATGTGTTTGGTTGTTACTAAATATTCTTGCGGCATACTGTATATCTTTGGTTATGCTAGAAACTGCAACTTCTATGCCCCTAGGCATTTTGAGTTTGTGTCTATGTGTTCCATTGTTCATGTATACAAACTCCAATTAAAGGGATACTTGATTAAAGTGTCAGTGAGTTTTTAGATTATATTCAATGAAAGATTAATTACAACTGAATAATGGTCTGAAGTTAGTTTGTGTAATACGAATGTGTCCGCACACATATATGACACATTCTTACCAATGAAAAAATCTAAAACATCAGGAGTGCTTCCATTGTGTAGATAGTGGGTTGGTTCAACTGGATACAGAATTTCTGATTTAAACTGATATATTACTTCATGAAGTAGCTTCCCTCCTGGATTGGTAGTGTTGGACCCCGATCTTGGGTGTTAACTATTAAAATCACCGTAGAGAAGATAACATACTTTCACTGTATTGAAAATTCCTCAGAAATCCGCCATTACGAGTTTGTTTGTTTATGAGCCAATCTGTAGTTTTATATTACCCATATCCAGTAATATTCGGGAAACTTGATACTCAACCTCTACTATGCTCTGTAGTTCACTTTGAACAACTGCAGTTTTAACAAATATGGCCGAACTACCTTTTCTGTTATTCTGGGATGGTCAGCACAATAAATTCTGTACCCTGGAATTCTAAAATGTATATGTGGCGCTAGTTTAGTTTCTGTAGCTAGCAGAATGTCTATGTCATAAGCCAAGAGAAAATGTAACAGTACATGATATTTGTTTATGCCCTGGCAATTCCATGTGCAGATGCAAATTTGTCCTATAAGGGTTTGCTCCATTACTTTTTATAACCAAAGGTATTATTTGTGTAAGAGTATTTATGAGAGAAACCAAGAGTGATAGTGAATCTACTTTACCCAGTAAGCACTCCATTTGATTCTCACCTTTTTTGACTTGATTAAATGGCTGAGATGGTACTGGGAGCGAAGGAAATTGCATTTCAGAAGACACATTAATTCTAGGTGGTGGAGCCCCAGCTCCACTTTCGGTATTCGTTCTTTGGAAAGTGGATGTTGAATTTTGAAGCTTCATGTGCACTGGACATCCCTTGTAACTAGCTGTATGTTACCCTTTACAGTTTACACAAACTGGGGGTGCACTGTTGGGCTTCTTACATTCTGCAGTAGCATGTACACCATCGCATTTTACACAGCGAGCTTTTTATGACAATTTGTACTGTGCCTACATTCTTGGCACCTGTTGCACTGGGTGATATGATGCTCTGGTTTAGGAGGTTCTACTTTTATGACTGCATGGTACAATTTAGTTAATTCATACATTTTTTCATTATCTGGACTTAGCTTGAGATCTACAAAAAATAGTGTAGTGGATTCTTTGTAACTGGGTGGTAAACAGCAACCATCTGTGTATTATTTATTTGTTTTATTTACATCCTCCAACGTTAAGTCATATCGGACGATGAATGAAATGGGTGAAATGATGCTCAAATGAGTCTGGGTCCATGGAGCTTAGTTACCCAAAATTCATCTTTAAAAATAAGGGAAACCCTGGAAAAAACCTTATCCAGGTAACTCACCCTGACCGAGATTTGAATTCGGGACCTCTTGAATGTGAGGCAGACATGCTACCATCTACGCTACCAAGGTGGGCAACCATCTGTGTAGGCAAGAAATCTAATGATCTTATTAAATTTTAGATGAGTCGTATTTTTTACACATCTGCTTCACTTTCGTACCTATTTTGAGGACATGTTTCGCAAATCATCGTTTGCATCTACGGCTCTTATGCGACTAAAGTTTGATCCAGCGGTGTGGGTAATTCTGGGGTTGCTGCTACCCACACCGCTGGATCAAACTTTAGTCGCATAAGAGCCGTAGATGTAAACGATGATTTGCGAAACATGTCCTCAAAATAGGTACGAAAGTGAAGCAGATGTGTAAAAAATACGGCTCATCTAAAATTTAATAATTTTTCGCTTCACTGTGGTGTTCCAATACAGTTAAATCTTGATCTAATGATCTTAATTCATTCATTACAATGCCTGTATCACATGTAAGCTGTAAGCCATGTACTACTACCTGGAAATTATGATACTGCTTCATTTGGTAAGTGTGGTACTCTGCTTTATTGTTTTCAAGGTAGTGAATTGCCTTTCTATATCCTTCTACTGTTTAGAAACAAAACTTCAACTCTCTAATTTGAAACAGTAGTATGCTTAAAATTGCCTACTGCTTCGCTTTTTAGTGTCTGCAGAACTGTATTCATGTCTCTAATGTTATTTATGTAAATAGGTGGTGGTTTAACAGCTTTGACTTGGGACTTATCATTTTCACTATCATCGCACCGTTAGTGCATAATCTTTTCACTGCGTTGTTAATCGCATGATTGGCTTTTGTTTCATTCATATTCAATCTGAGCTGAGCGAAGCAATAAATGTTCTTTACACAATGAAGTGTTAAGGGATCTTATTAAATAGCTGAATTATCTACTACTTACAGTAGAATCCAGCACAATGTTGGCTTTTAAATCTCCACAAATAATTTGTTACACTAGTACAGAGAACAAATGAACACAACCATGGCCAGCACTTAGGTAGCTTTACTGTTTACATTCCTGACCTTGCATTTTAAACACATGCTAATGTTGCAGGATAGCTAAGCATAAGCCCACAACTTAATTACAATAGACCTGCAGGAATCAAGTCCTCTTTACATTATTTTGTGGCTAAACAAATTATTTTAGCAACATATGGTAAAGATGCACTTGCTTAGGCTTTCACGGCCGGCGTTAATCCAATAGAATGTATTTCCCGGGCTTGTGGGCCGTGATCCAGAGGATGAAAATTCTCCTGACGTTTCGCTCATTTCTTCGATGAGCATCTTCAGAGGATTCTAGCTGGGTACTTACTGGAATGAGATATGAGCGAAACGTCAGGAGAATTTACATCCTCTGGACCATGGCCCACAAGCCCGGGAAATACATTCTATTGGATATGGTAAAGACCCTAATAATCATAATTTGTAGCTCTACCACATTATCGTAATTGCAAAAGTAAACTATTAATATGTGACGACATATTTGCAATCAAAACATTGATCATTTTTATTTCTTATGTATGCAACCATGCACTTTAGAGGAAAATGATACTTAACATTATGAAGTTGCTGTTGAAGTCTGCACACTCATATCCCTAACACCTTATACATGTTTTTATTGATTTTTTTTCTTTGAAAAGCATTACTAGTAGGATCTGGAAGCATTATCGAAGATAATAAACACCAATGATATGGAACGTCCAGGGACTTAAGCCTTTAATGCATGGTGTAGCAGATATGCAACATTAGACTGTATTCAGCTTCAGAACATCTTTAGTGTGGTTTTTTTTATTATAATATCGCAGTGGCCTTCAGTCACACAAAATTTTGAGCCTTTTGAGTTGTAAATATTATATTACTTTTACAATTACATTGTATAAAAAGGCAAAATACCAGTAACTGCAGTCAAATGATACCTGTCAACATCCATGCGTGCCATTACACCCAATTTTATATAGATCCTCCTTGTCCTTTACCACAGGTACATTTAACTGCAGCTGCCAAGATTTGAACTCGTCACATTTGGCTTTGAATGGAAGGCCAGTCCATTACATATTACTTTAACAGCCATAGCTATTTGAATCAATTGCATTGAGACGCTGCAGAAAGTGGTATGAAAACCAGTTTATGAATTACAGTAAGAGTGGCATAAGTGGCAAAATAATTTGTGCATTAAAGGGTTAACAGAGCATAATAAACAGGATAGAATTATAAATGTGAGTGTAATTGCAGGGTTTTACTATACTGGTTTAACTCATATGAACTTTTAACTGTACTCACACAGCCATACAGGGATTTAAATCAAATTTCTGAGGGCATTTAAATAAAATGCCAATGGAATAAATTCCAGTAATAAATATATTTTCTAAGGACTATAGTTAAAAAGTATTTACAACAGAAAGCTGTTTGAGTACAATGTAATCACTTCTGGTTATAAGCAGAGTTAGGACGTTTAGGACCCCGCAGAAGAACAGTTAAATGCTACACAACGTAATACAACCTACTATGTCATGAGTCAGAATGCTCAGGGCCGTACAAACACTGCACGCCCTGCCGTTAGTGGCACAGGGGCAGTATTTGGAGACAGTGATTTGTTCACCGACAGTGAAGAACATATATGTCATAAGCACGTAAACGCATGATGGACGAAGAGTTAGCAAGAGGTGATATTTTCACACAGAAGGGAGAAAATATCCAATGCAACGTATGCTATGTAGAAATTAAGAGCACTAAACCCACATGGCACACACAGCATTGCAACGCTAAGAATCATCAAGCAAGGATTTTAGCAAGAACAGAGTTCGAGGAACAATGAGTGTTAATTCCTTTCTTGGAAGTGTTGAAAACAGTGTTATGATAAATTAACTTTAAAGAGAGTCGATTAAAGACACTAGACAAAGTAAGTGTTAAAAGTAAGTGTTGTCTAGTGTCTTTAATCGACTCTCTTTAAAGTTAATGAGTGTTAAGTTTAACTTCAGTTTTAGTCCCGATTTTTTCAGGATTTGTGCAAGATCGTGTAGACGAGGAAATTTGCAGAAGTTGCAGTCATGTAGGCAGTTTCATTGCAAACGTAAAAAAGAAATTTTTGAAAGCTCCAAGCAGAAAACGTAAATATGAAGAAATGGCACCTAACGTTAATGTGGTGCCCTACCAAGAAATGGCGCTTTACCTCCTCAGCTGGTTACAACTGGCTTGGGCACATGGGGCAGGTTTTCTCCGGGATCTCCGGTTTCCCCCGCCATCTCATTCCACCGGTGCTCCATCTTCATCTCATGTATCATCAGTGTCATCGCCTGCGGTACCGTATGTAGTAAAAGCGGGCGTTAAAACACTACACATTTCATTTTTTGGTCACCTGGCTAAATGCCGCTATGTATTATGCGGAACATTACGACATAGTTTAGTGTGTTAGATAACAAGCATAATTCTGCAGTACAAGCTGCTTAGTCCCTCATTTCAAGCAAATTACACGAAGATATGCTCTTCATCAGAAACAGTTCTTCAGATCTGTCCAAAACCATTGTACAGCTAGAAAAGAGGGGTACTAAAATGCCTCATGCATAGGGCTCATAGAAGAACTAGCTCAACAGATACTCAGCAGCTGCTGGACCTGTCATGGATAAAATAAAAAAAAATGAAAACCGTATTTGAGAAAAAACCCAGGCTATTTTAAAATGGTAAATATTAAAAATAATTTGCAAGTGCACAAGAAAGGAGCGCTTACAAGGCAATGTGATCTGCAGTATTTTATTTCAGCAACTGTTACATCTGATATCGAGAGAAGTTTTTCGAACTACAAATATTGCTTGAGTGACAGAAGGAGATTCACCTTCGAAAAGTATAAAGTGTATTCTGTTATACACTGTAACAAGTTAAACAATTTAAGAATAGGCATTTATTTTGTATTGCAAAAGTAATTTATTTTACTTTATTATTCAAAATGTGTTTTGTTATACATCTGCTTATATTGAATGATTCTGAAAACGGTGACATAATTTATATATTGTGTTATTAAAACAGTTTGTTAGCACCATTTGTATACCCCTAAGGCAGCCGACCTTGTTTACTAGTTAAACAAGTTAAACCACATCCCTCTTCCTATACTCGCAGCATGCACACGTACAAGCTGAGTCCTAAAAGGACTAAGTCTAGTTATTAAGGTGAAAGGGAACCATCTATGGAAAGTCAATAAGAAAATTCTTTTCACATAATACAATTTAAGTTTATTTAATCATTCAAGTCATGAATTACAATACATTAAGACAATGTTTTACAATTTTAAAAATGAAGGCTGTTTGTGATAATTCTAAATAACTCCTGAAGTACTAGGCTACAAAATAAACTTCTACCTTTCTTTTTTTTTTCTCCTTAATATTTTGCACCCAAAGCAACATGCCTCAAGCTTTAATGCCAAAATTACATAGTTAATTCATAAAAAGGAACAATATAAATGCAGTCAAAAACGCTTCTCACATATAAATAAGTTAATATTGAATCTCAAGTACCTACAACTTTTAACACAGTCATGACAAGACAAATACTAGTTTATACTGGATCTAAAAGCAATATGTATCACGAATATACTTTTAAAATGCAGAATGGAAAAGTACTCCATATGCTGCATATGTATGTCATTCAGATTCTGGGCAATTAGGCACATTTCAAGAAGCAATACATCCACAACTAGTTTCGTTCACTTTAAGCTGATGGTTTCTCTAACCATAACTCTTTGTAAATATATATCTATCTTGCTTATGTAAGCTTACAAATTTCACAAGATAAAAATTATGGAGATTTGGCTAGTTAACCATCTTAACAATATATTTCACTGAAAAACACAGACAAAGTAACATGAAGTCAACATTTAACAGCAGGGGAAGATCCATAAAATCCTATTTTATATAGTCTTATAGGGTTGTTTACCAATTGGCCTTAGGATCTACAAAGTTGCAACATTTAAGTATCTGGTCTCCACGTTCATGCATTGCCGTGCCAAACCAAAATGAACTAGGTAATAATTCACCATGAATTCATTGACTTATATTTAAAAAAAAATAACAACAACAAATGCTTTACAGTTAAAAAATATTGAATACCTATATAATGACTTGTGCTTCTGAAATAACTAAGCAATTCTAATTGTAGACAAACAATGCCTCCTCAGTCTCAAGTAATATGGTAGGCACACAAGACCAGTATATGTTCTTGTGACCAACACTCAAAGCTTAGTTCACTCAATCAAGTACACAAAATTATTACAGTACAAGAGATTCATCACATTTCTCTCAGATGAGAGAGAGAAGACAATCCACAGAGTGAACATGCCATTTTTTTTTAATTTTTTTTTTTATTTCTTTAGAAATTTTTTTTTAATTTTTTATTTTATATTTTTGTGATAGTTGTGTGCAGTGAAGGTGGGTATAGTCCATTATCGCTACTGGGGCGAGAATTGTCATGAACTGGCACCCAGCTTTTCTAATCTATTACACAATCTGGTTTCTTCTTCCGCAGCAATAGTTTTCAAAATGATTTCAGACTCTGGCTGAAGTCTTAGGCCACATTCTCCTTCCCAGCGGGCTTTCCCAGAAGCATGAGACTGCAATACAAGTTAAAACTGCTGTTACACTAGATTTTACATGTCACAGAGGGAACTGTTCCACAATGAAATATGTTCTTTTTCTGCATCTCAACACAATGTGTTATCAAAAACGCTTACCATGGTGAGATCCCTCTTCCATACTGTGCTGCACTGCCCATCACACAAGGGGCAAGGGCGTTCAAGAGAATAACCTCCACATTCACGACAGTCTAGAGAAACGTGGTCCTCATGCCAGCTAACACCACACCTGAAAAACCACAAATATATAAATATACAGCTACAGTCTGATGTATGCTGAATATGATCCTAAAATTTCAGACCACCACTAACAGCAAATTTTAATGCAGAGCCTAGATTCTTAAACAAAATTTAAGAGGTGTGATAAAAAAAAACAAAAAACAAATAGTGACAATATGGATAGTCAACATGAAAAATTCAATTCCCACCCACGGCATTGAATTTTTCCATGTTGACTATCCATACAGAACCTTAGCCTATGTACCGGTAGCGTGAAGAAATTATTAATTTCCACCAATTAACTTAAAAAATAGTGACATTTTTAATTTCATGGGCTTTTGCATTCAATTCTCAAAACTTTTTTTATCTTGTTAGTACACTTTTTTTTTGGCTTACGTCATCCAATATTAAGTCATGTCAGACAATGAATGAAATGATTTTAAATGAGCCCAGGGGCCACAGAGCTTAGAGTTACGAATAAGGGAAAATCCTGTTAAAAACTGTATCCAGATAACTCAACCTGATCGAGATTCGAGCTCAGGACCTTTTGAATTTGCAGCAAATCAGGCACACCTGTTCTGGATGTATATATGCATTTTCAGCTTTTGAATGTATAGTTTATTGTTAATAGCACAAAAGAGTTATGTTTTTGAGTGCTCTGTGAATTTTTACTTTATTTGCATTGAATTTTGCTTGAAAAACAGAATAAAGTACAGCATTTGAAATGCTGACTGTAGCTTTTTGTGAATCTTATGGGCAAGACAGTTAAGAAGGTCGATAAGACAAAGATAATCACTCTGGAAGCCCCTGCACATCAATTACTTATGACAATGTGCAAGAAGTAAAGAAAATGGTTCTGGAAAATTGCTGAACTACCATCAGAGCTTGACCAGAATTGTAGCAAAACCACTCATGGAAACTACATCACGATAATGCACCCGCCCACACGTCAAAGCTTGTTCCGCAATTTTTTGGCAAAAAATAAAGTTGTTACCTCAGCCACCATATTTGCCAGATATGCCCCCTCCCCTGCAACCTTTTTTGATTCCCCAGGGCTCAAGACAACCATGAAAGGATGTTTTGCCACCACTGACGAGATAAAAACCAATTGCTGGCGGTGCTGAATGGCATACTGAAAAGCGAGTTCCAAAAGTGCTTTCAAGATCACAAAAAATGCTGGCACAAGTGTATTATGTCTTAAGGGATTACTTTAAATGGGACCAAGTTGGTATTAATAATTATTCTTTAAGAAAAAAGAAAATTAGTTTTTTATCACACCTGTAGTACCAACCTTGTACTGTAATATTTAAGTCTAGTGAGCCTGTCATTAAATGATTGCAGTATGCACATATTTAAGCTATAAACTCTGGAAAATAAAATATCCCTGTATACAAAATAAACTTTTTTCATCATTTCTAGCTTCAGAGTTATAATTTGTTACGGTCAAGACACTATAGAACCTTCATTTCAATGTATGGGGTCATTTACTTGCCCTGCACTGTACCATATCTCTTTCTTCCTCACCAATCAACTAGTCAATCAACTGATAAGAGGCTGCAAGTTGCGAGATCATAGTTTCAGCATTTTACTCTCCAGTGAATAAAGTAACTAGTAGGTCGAGATTCAACTGTATTGGAACACCACAGTGAAGCGAAAAATTATTAAATTTTAGATGAGTCGCATTTTTTTACACATCTGCTTCACTTTCGTACCTATTTTGAGGACATGTTTCGCAAATCTTCGTTTGCATCTACGGCTCTTGTGCGACTGACGCTAGATCCAGCGGTGTGGGTAATTCTGGGGTTGTTGCTGCCATCTGTTGATTTAGTGATGAACTGAAATGTGGGATTCTCTTCTAGCGGGATTTCAAAGTTCATTAGTTGGTTTTTATGTTTTTCTATGTATATCCTCTCCCATATGACGAGTTCACTATGTTTTTGTACGTATTTTAGTAATTCTGTGCTATCTTCAATTTCATGATTTTCAGACCAGAAATGAGCTGCTATTGCGGACTTATCAATATTTTTGTATCTTAAGTGCCTGAAGTGTTCTTTCTTTCTAGTGCCTATGTTCCTTTTTGTCCTTCCTATGTAAATTTTTTCACAGTCTTTACACTTAATTTTGTAAATGCCTGACTTTTCCTCTGGTTTTATCTTATCAGTATTATTACTGTGAAGTAGGTTTTTAATGTTGTAATTGTTTTTTGGTGCCAATGTTATATTGTATTTCTTGAATATTTTTTGGAACTTTTTTGTGGCCCAGGGGTGGTAAGTAAATTTAGCAAATCTAGTTTCTTGTTTTATTGGTGTGAGAGCTGTGATCTGTTTTAATTTCTTTTGAAGTTTGAATAATTTTAGTTTTTTATCTAAAAGGTTTTTTCCATATCCATTTTTAATTGCAGTTTTTAAGATTTGATGGTATTCGTTTTGATATTCTTGCTGGCTGAGAGGTAGATTTACTAATCTGTGTGTCAGACTGTTGATGGTTGCATGTTTGTGTGGAATTGGGTTGAAACTATTTGCTTTGATGTAATTATCTGTGTGTGTTGCTTTTCTATGAATGCCAAATTCTAGTTTTTCATTGCCTTTTTTGATTTTAAGGTCTAAAAAAGGTAGAGTACAGTCCTCTTCAGTTTCTACTGTGAAATTATTTTGTCTTCGATGGAAAATATTACAAACAAATTTCAGGACTAGCTATGGGAAGCCCGCTATCACCATTTTTGGCCAATCTATACATGAGCTTTTTCGAAACACATATTACTAAAGCCTTCCCTCATATGTTTAAAACATGGTACAGATACGTAGATGACATCTTTGCAATAGTGCCCTACAAACTAATAGATGATGCTTTGAAACTACTCAACCTGCAAGAACCCAGCATACAATTCACAGTAGAAACTGAAGAGGACTGTACTCTACCTTTTTTAGACCTTAAAATCAAAAAAGGCAATGAAAAACTAGAATTTGGCATTCATAGAAAAGCAACACACACAGATAATTACATCAAAGCAAATAGTTTCAACCCAATTCCACACAAACATGCAACCATCAACAGTCTGACACACAGATTAGTAAATCTACCTCTCAGCCAGCAAGAATATCAAAACGAATACCATCAAATCTTAAAAACTGCAATTAAAAATGGATATGGAAAAAACCTTGTAGATAAAAAACTAAAATTATTCAAACTTCAAAAGAAATTAAAACAGATCACAGCTCTCACACCAATAAAACAAGAAACTAGATTTGCTAAATTTACTTACCACCCCTGGGCCACAAAAAAGTTCCAAAAAATATTCAAGAAATACAATATAACATTGGCACCAAAAAACAATTACAACATTAAAAACCTACTTCACAGTAATAATACTGATAAGATAAAACCAGAGGAAAAGTCAGGCATTTACAAAATTAAGTGTAAAGACTGTGAAAAAATTTACATAGGAAGGACAAAAAGGAACATAGGCACTAGAAAGAAAGAACACTTCAGGCACTTAAGATACAAAAATATTGATAAGTCCGCAATAGCAGCTCATTTCTGGTCTGAAAATCATGAAATTGAAGATAGCACAGAATTACTAAAATACGTACAAAAACATAGTGAACTCGTCATATGGGAGAGGATATACATAGAAAAACATAAAAACCAACTAATGAACTTTGAAATCCCGCTAGAAGAGAATCCCACATTTCAGTTCATCACTAAATCAACAGATGGCAGCAACAACCCCAGAATTACCCACACCGCTGGATCTAGCGTCAGTCGCACAAGAGCCGTAGATGCAAACGAAGATTTGCGAAACATGTCCTCAAAATAGGTACGAAAGTGAAGCAGATGTGTAAAAAATGCGACTCATCTAAAATTTAATAACTAGTAGGTGTTGTGTGTTACTAATGAACTCAAATTTATAATTTTATTTTAACAACATTGTCATTATCAAGATAATACCTTGATAATGCCTTCAAGTGGAGGCAAAACGCATTGAAAGAACATTGAGGTATGTGAATTACAGAGTGTCTCAGTTAACTTTTGCATAGTTTTAATTATTGCATTACTTCATTGTGTTGACTCCGATTTCTTTTCCAGATTATCTTAAGGGGGAATTTGGGTGGAGTATATAAAAAAGTTTAATATTTATTAAACATGATTTTTTATTCTACTTCTGAAAAGAATATTTAAATAGATGAACAAAAATGGCATGGTTAATCCATTTCATTTATTTTTTATTTTATGCAACATTTAGCCAAATTAGAAATTAATTATTCATTCACACTGGCCGTGTGTAGGCTAAATTGTGGAAACAGAGTCAGACTGAAAAATTCAATGCCATAGCCGGGATTTGAACCACGGATCTTTTGGTCTCTGTCCAGCCGCTCTAACCATTGAGCTACTATGGCCAACGTTGCCAATATGACATTAAATTCTCCAACTGACTTATTTTTCCCGGTGGTTCAAATCCCGGCTAATGGCATTGAATTTTTCAGTCTGACTCTACGCTTCCACAACTTAGCCTACACACACGGCTAGTGTGAAAGAACAATTAATTTCCATTAATTGACCTTAATATTGGTCTGAACTATGAAGTCCGGGCCTTAAAGTACATACAGCATAGTAAGTCGTCATGAAGGTAGTTCTCATATGTTTATGGGAACTCCTAAGTGGTTTACTGGGAAAACACATGTCAGTTGAAGAATTTAATGTCATATCGGCACGTTGGCCATAGTAGCTCAATGGTTAGAGTGGCTGGACGGAGACCAGAAGATCCATGGTTCAAATTCCAGCTATGGCATTGAATTTTTCAGTCTGACTCTACGTTTCCACAATTTAGCCAAATTATCTCCAACAGTACTAGCTTTTCTTATACCTGAACATACCACAATTTATGATACCACACGTAGCACCATGTGTTTATGGTTGTCAAAGGATAAGTGAATTTTCAAGTTTTTTACAGTTTGATCCCTCATGGATCATTTCCTGAGAGCAGGGCAATTATATACCGATACTTGGCAAAAGTCAAACTGCTCTTGTGCACAACAGACTTATTTCAAGGTTCGAAATGTGCATTAACTGGATGCACCTTGCCTGTAGATTTAGAAAAGGGAAGAAGTCAAGGTTTAAATAAACAATGGTATATCTGAACGATGGCAGGGCAGGTACCAGCATCTAGATAGGTTCTTCCAGAATTAATAGTTTGTAAACTTAGCGCACCTTTGCTCTAAAATGAGCTAAATTTGTAAATTTTTTTTTAGCATTTTAGAATAAAATAGGTGAAACTTTGTGCAGTATAATTTTGATACAGTTACTCTTTTGGCACTGTTGGAAAGAGTAATTTTCTGCCTTTATTTTGATACCGAAGTTGTGAAACTTCTTCAGATATAAGAGGAATAAACAAAACCATTCCATGGAGATTTATAAACTTGCAATATAACGATAAAATTTCACACAGATGCATGGTTTCCCCCCCCCCCCCCCCTCCTTCCAGAATGTTGCTTATATTTTGACTTTGAGGAACTAGTTTTGGGAGCTGTTGCTTTCACTTTAAACCTCGGAGGTTCAACTCATCTGTTACTGGTCATGATCTTTTCTTTGGTGGTGAAACTATGAACCTCTTTATCAAATTATTGCACTTGGAAATCACACCAATTGATAATTTGATAAAGAAATTCATAATTCCACCACCAGAGGGAAGATTGCAGGCAACAACAGATGACAGTCAAGCCTTCAAGGCTGAAAATGGAAGCAACTAGTCCCTCAAAAAATCAAAATATTAGTGATGTGGTGTGAAAAACCGACTACATTTTGTTAATCCTACACTTTTTTGCATGGGGAAAAACTGCTAAACCAACTGTAGTAGCATAATCTGAATATAACAACATTAAAGATGACAGGTACCATTATTTAATGTGTGTATTCTTGTACACACTAAGCTTAACCTAACCTTGGATAAATGTGAAAACCACAGGATCCGGCAGCTCACTGATTTGATGGTCTAAGCCCACCTCATACTTACATCTCATGTTATTGTTTACTGAAACATGGACACCCAAAGCAGCACTAATAATCAAATCATATATTAAAAGTTAGTATCGACTTTGCTTACGTAAAACAAGAGTTGAGCTGAAGTCTAAGCTCTTCGATGGAGAGGACTGTATCAGAAGTATTGAAGTAGTTCTGCAACTCTTCTAAGGAACTTCCAATGCTCTGGCTTCGATTGTTCAAGCTGTAAAATCAAAGAGATACAAAAATTATGAAACGTGTCTACTTAAAGCATAGATATACACAGTGCAAATGCTAAATGGCAAAGCCATGGTCCACATGTAGACAACCTCCGTACAGTCCATGGCCTTGCTGTAAGGCAACTGCACTGGACCCAGATTATGAAAACATGTTTGTTGCATCATAAACTCTGCACAACCCTTAATAACGAGTAACAGATTATGAAAATGCATATCCTTTTTATTAGGTTATGTTTTGCTCACACGTCATTATTCCCTTTTTCACATTACTGAGTGTGTACAATTAATTGCTAGTTTTCTTAGTGTTGTAGTTCTGCGCCGTGGCGTAGCGGGCTAAAGCAGCTTGCCTTGGTCCCTGGCCACGGAAAGCGGCCCAGGTTCGATCCCACTCATGTGGTGGGGATTTTAGGTCCCCGAGTATAGGACCGGTGCCTACTCAGCATCGTGAGGAAAGTGAGCTTACGGTATGTAAGCGGCACTGGTCACGGAAACCAACATTTCGGCTGGGGGATGCCGAGATGTTGACCACAGTATCAGTTGGATATTCACCCACCTCTGCTGTGCATAAGTGGGCGTGAGGCTGGCAGTCGGGTTGGTAGGCCTTGGCCCTCTAAGGGCTGTTGCACCAGTGGTTAACTTTAGTGTTGTGAAGCATTTTTCATTTGAAACAAATTTTGTGTGACACTAGAAATCAACTCTTTTTGATTACATTGAAAACATGTATTTTTAATTAAGGCTTAATTATCTCCATCATTTACAAATTATGATTTGCATCACTATTTACACTATTTAAAACAAAAATCAAATTAAATTTCTACTACAGCCGCACCATGATTGAGTGGTTAGACTACTTGAAGTGGCCCGGGTTCAATCCCAGGCAACCGCATGCAAGATTTGTGGTAGACAACAGCACAAGGGCGAGTTTTCTACAGGATTTCCAGTTCCTCCCCCCCTCCCGCCATCATTCCACCAATTCCTCCATTACCTTTCCTTCCAACCATTTCGCCCTCATTCTGTCATCTACTTCTATCACTCTCATACCAGTGGCTGATCACCCAACCTGGATTCTCTATGTGATCCAGAGTTGTAGTTCCTCAACCTGACGCCTAAAGACATAAGAGAGAGAGAGGAACAAGAATTTCCTAAAACCATGATAGTTGTATACGTAGGGAAGTTAAACAAGTTTTGCTACTTTTAATTTTTGTTAAATTTTAGGGTCATTTTTCAAAAGTTGTTAGGTTTCAAAAGTTGTTAGGTTACCAAAGTTCAGACCTTGCTTATTAGCATTAGGATTTGATATCCACATCTATTTACCTGTGATCTCGGTTATGCATCTCAATGGGATGAACACTCGCTAAAGACATCTGATTGGAAACTGAAAAGGAAAGTACACCGTTAGTAATGTTACTTATGTGCATACAAGAGCCATAACAAATTATGATGATGTTTTCAGGGGGAAACAAAGAGGGAAATCTTACTGTGAATCAACAGGTAAATACGAAAACCTTATTCACTTAACATTTTCAATATCTAAGTAAACCAAAACACAAAAACCTATGAACATGAAATGTTCTGGGTATAAACTTTTGAATTATGAAGCTAAATATCTGATACTGCACTAAAGCATTTTTTTTTTTTTTTTTGAAAATTGTATGTGACGTGTAATGCTTTTCCAAAAACTTTACAGATAGAAGAATTCTTGCATTTATTACAATTAAAAACTATTCAGGTTAGTGACAAACATTTTTCTTTCCCCCCCCCCCCCCCATATAAAATGTCAGGGGAGGGGAGAAGGAATGCAAGATATTACTCCACTTATGGACAAGTAATTGAGTACTTTTTTTTCCAGTCATAAGTATTAGCTGTAACATAGAAATCACATTTTCATAAAACTTAGTATTATAGGGTAATTGGGATTTGGCATCATCGCCCCACCGGTGCAAAAGCAAAAATGAACTTACTAGACATTTTTGTAACCACCCAACTTTGTAATTAAAGTTAATGTACTATTGACCTTTACTCTGCATTTGACCACATACATGATATTGAATGCTATTTTAGAATATATGCAAAAAGTTCCTCCCATGCCTGACAGCCTCTAACTCTAACCACTGACAATAAAATACCTAAGAAATTTGTTCACAAATTCTGGCTCTGTCAGACTGTTACAAAACTAGCAAATTAATATAGTCAAAATTAAAAGGTTCAGACACTTATCTGCGAGTTTTAAGTTATATAAAACTGTTGTGAAAGAATATTTTCAATTTTGTTTTAAATTTGGACCTAGTAAGTTGTTCAATGTCATTTGGCAACTTACTGCGGCAAAATTAAACCTTCAACATTCAGGTTACAGTGCTTAGTTGCGTTTTGCCCGTTATTTTTTCACAAAAATTTGATGGGCAAGAGAATTCTCGGCAACACAGGAATTGTATAGGATAAACCGTAGTAAGCGAAATAATGCCGTCCAAGTGAGTTTGTTATCTTGCCAACAACGGCGCCTGATAAAGGATATTTCTGCCACGGCGTCTGGCCTGCATTCCACTCCAGCCCGCCAAAATGTCGCTCGGCTAGCCCCGCCCCATCAACCCCAACCCCTCACATACACATACACGCGCGCGCGAACCCTTCATGAGTAGTGGAAAATTTCCACAACGGCCGAGGTCATTCAACCCCTCATGTTGTGCCTCAAGACGACGTGGCACGTGTACGGAGGCTCCCCCACCCTGACAACATTTCCGGAAAACCAACGCTACCATTACATTCATCTTCACAAATGGCGCCAAACTGCCCTTTTGCATACGAAGAGGATAAAGCAAGCTTAAATTTTAACCCTATCAATGGATCATATGTGCCATTGAATACTTTTGATGCACAAGGGCGGCATGTAACTTCTGCCCCGTAATCGTAAACAGCGCTCCTAACTCTTTGTGGACATTTCCAGACAACATTGAATAAGTTATTAGAAATGGGGAAATTGAAACGAATACCGTTTCAATAATAAATAGGGATCTCTTCTCAGGATATACTTTAAGAAGACAATCTAGCTGCATGTCAGCAACACGAAGTGAAGACAGTGATTGTACTTAGTTGTATTTGGACTGGAGCAGATACAAGTCTGATGCGCCTAACACAGCAACTAGAGAACCAGAGAGTGTGGTGTGTATATATACATTCATTTGTACGTAAAGCTTGAATGGTTTCCATTGATGAGCAAGACAACGGATGTCACTGTGGCAAACATTTCGAGTCTTAACGTAATGCCACAGCAGTAGAACAGGTAGGTATCACCGCAACTGTCATAAAAGGGTTAAACATATCCAAACTATAAAAACCAACTGAGTAATAATGGAAGACTCAATATATTGATCCCTTTAATGACGTAGTGCGTTACTTTGACACCTGATAAGTGAATGTGCAACTGATTAGCTGAAAGCATTATTACGATTACCCTTCTTTGGTTTAAAACGGAATATTTTGAACCGTTATTTTCAGATGTTAAAACAATGGACTGTGCCACTTCTGCCTGACAGTACATACTTGTTCTACTTGCTCCCACCAATGGCTGTAGTGTTTGTTGTGCATTTCAATTCACCACAGCTAAGGGATGTTGTAGCGTGCACGTGGCGTTCCAGTAACTAGCACCCCTAGTTTGCCATGCGCGAGCGGGGTGCGGTCTCTCCAGTACCATTTCCTATTGACCTTGCCCTCAGACTGAGGTATTGATCCGCCTTTCTACTACACTACATACGCCGTCAAAACAATCTCTTGTAGCCTTCCTTCCCTTAATTCGAACAGCATGGGTGTAGCACACAAACGTTATGCATCCCGATGCAAGTTAAGTTACGTAACAACCAACGCTCCGACTTCCTACTTAATGATCCGTTGCTTTGTATGTCAAAAATAGTGCGCAATATTGGAACCTACTTTCACCGGCTAGGACTGCATTTGCTGGAAAAGAAACCACCGTTAAAATGCAGGAAGACATTTGCGCAAGAGCTTTGGCACCAGCAACCAGATTTCACCTACTATTTATTCTCTTCCATGATTCTTCTAAGGCGGTAGCAATGCTTAACTTTTATCGGGATCATTTGTTCCTATGATAGCGCATAGTTACCGTAGTAAACCTTACAGAATAAATAAAGAGTTTGTTCTAGTAAAGCTAGTACTTCTCACAAAACCTACGGCAATATCTCTATCATCACAATTCCATGACATTCTGAAAAATTATATTATAAATTAGCCTATTTAAAACGTAAAAATCTGCAACCTTAAGGCAAAGAGTATTTAAAATCTTCGTTTGTGATCCCCGTAAGACTTAAAAGCACTTGCGAGGCTTTGGCCCAACACATTTTATCAAAGCCGTGCAATATCTACAGATGTCACCTGGTTTCAAGAGAGGTCTAATATTATGTAGGCTTCGCAGTTATCCAAAGTTTGCAAAGAGCCCGAATGCTTTGATTGCAACAGTGTAACTTATGTTCATGAGGAAAGATTTTGATAACTCTGGATCTCACAGAATTCGAAATTAATATATTCACAGGTGGAGCTTAATGCTAACTATAAAAGGACTCGATTGAATTCACCCAGAACTTTCCTTTCTCACACACCGAAATACCTTTCAACATTAGCATAATACTACCTCTAATTAGGTAAACACCAATCTACTTTTATGCACCTTTGAAATGAGTAACAGAAACTTAGAACCGTAGATCTTCTCCCTTATAGACAAGAAAAAAAGTTATAATAGCCTAAAACTTGTTTAATGTCACCGCAGAGTGATACTAATGACAATAAATTTGTTCCACAAGTAATATGTTATTGTGTGCCCACTGACATTCACAAAGTTACGAAACTAACAAGTAAACATGCGTTTTTGTTACTCATTTGTTAAAAAGAAGTCTATTTCGTTTCTATAACGCAACAAATGCGCTTGACCTCTTTTTAAGCTATTATTCTAATTCTAAGCTTGCTACTATGTACTACTTTAACTGGGCCACTAAACACTTACCAGTTTCCTTTTCACGAGACTTTGGGGAAGAAATGGTGAAAGGTTAGTCGTCCAAGCTAGTCGAATGTTGTTTCCAAAAGAACACGAAATACGAGGTAGATGATCAAGTTTGGCACTAAGCGAAGAAACGAAAGGAAAGAACTGATTAAGCAACAACAGCTTCTCCTCAACTCACTGAGCCGAATGGCAGGGGAATCGTAACGGAGAGCACATTTATAAACGTGCAGCTCGGCAAGCCAGGTAGTGGGGAGAGCGGAGTAACGACTGAGTGAGGGGAAGAGACGGCGCCAGTCCTATGCCAGTCAGCCAACCAGATAGCGAACCTGCTGGCGGCGACCAATCGCAAAACCAGCATCGCATTAATGACACATCCACAAACTTCGATTATTCTACGACAATAACAAACTTCCCTCACGTCTGTCTGGGTTACAATATTTTCTTTTCTTTTACCTTTTAACCCCTAACCAGATCTAAACGGGGCGGAACGAGATAGACATCCTTTCTTCTCTAATCAAACAACGTCTCATTCATTCCTTGCATCTCCAAAATAAGCTTTTTTATTCCTTTTAGATTGAATACTCATATCATATGCGGGTAGATATTATTTGCACTCCTTTTTTCTTTCTAGAATCTTTCATTTCTGTAGGATTACATTTAGGTGGGAAAAAGTTGGATTTGATATTTTCAATATTTTTTTTTGTGTGTGTAACAGTACCTGAGATATATTATTTTTTATTTTATTTATTTACTTTGTGTAGCACAGAGCAATGCTCTAATTTCGGTAGCTACATAACAAGTTTACATTAAATATGCACATTTAAATGCAGTGTAACAATACAATCAAAACGAAGAAAAAAGTAAAATTAAAAACAATTAAACTGTTATTAAGACAAGAGAGTATGGGTAATCATAAATAATATGACAGAAAATCGCATGCAATCACGCAATTCAGTTATGCTGCTTATAGGTAACTCTATGATCTGTATTTACAGAATAGGGGAGCGGAGTGGTTCTCGTGTTACTGGCACAAAAATATATCTGAACAAATGATCATTTGAACTGCTTTTATTAAACACATGGACATGGATTGATTGTTTCCTCATTTTGAACCGGAACTGACCAATATTGCACATATCAAATGAATATAATCTTCAACTCAAAATAACTAATTTGAGGATTCACTTGAAAGTCAACGCAAACCTAATTAAAAGAGTAAAATAGGTCCTTCAAATGATGGGACAATAGGACGTAATTTACTAAAAACATTCATCATGACTGTATAACTACCCTTCATTATATAATTTCTCAATATTATACTTAAAATATCATAAATTGTTTTCACATTACCTGAAAAAATCTAGCAGTTTCAGTTCTTTGGAGATTATAATGGAATATCCTATCCCCATTTTGATGTAATTTTGCGCTGTTAAGGCACTCTTTTCTTTTAATTTACGTCCTCCAACGTTAAGTCATATGAGACGATGAATGAAATGATGCTCAAATGAGTCCAGAGTCCATAGGGCTTAACCCGACATTCATCATTGAGGATAAAGAAAACCATCGGAAAACCTTATCCAGGCGACTCGCCCTGAACGGGACTCCAACTCGGGACCCCTTGAACGTGATGCCCACGCTACAGAGGTGGGCGTTTTAGTTATGTATAATACTGTTCAGTTATTGAACATATTGTCTTAGAAATATAATGGAAATTAATTGTTCTTTCAGACTAGCCGTGTACAGGCCAAGGTTTAGACAGGTAGAGTCAGACTGAAAAATTCAATGCCATAGCCGGGATTTGAACCACCGCCCGGTTGCTCTAACTATGAAGCCCAGGCCTTAAAGTACTTACAACACAGTTAAGTCCCCATTAAGTTAATTGTCTCAAGTGTTTATGATAACTCCTTGGGGAAAAAACGAGTCATTCAGAAATATAAGTTTTTATTATGTATTTATGTGTTTGGCATAATCACTGCTGCCAAGCATTTTACATGTGTTAAACAGTAGCACTTTTATGTAATTCATTTTCGGGGTGATACCTTCTATAGGTAAATAAAATAGAATGTTACAGATATGTAAAAGTGGAAAATTATATTTAGAAAGCAATTTCTAATATATATTTTTTATTCGGTGTGCTCACGCTCCTAAGAAACAAGGTTAGAAACGTTAAGAAATTAGGTCAAAAATGTGTCAGGAAATGAAAAGGTGTACTAATAATATTTCTCGAGATATTCAAGTCTGAACCTGAATTAAAAGCAAAGCCGGACTGTTATCGTGCTGTCATTTGGGCATGCGCAGTTACAATATTTATACAGCTTTAAAGTCCTACATATAAGGAACTCAGGTAAAAATAACGTCCGTTCCGAAATTGAGAGAGTGTTCATTTGTTTTGTTGCCTTATTCGATCCCGGCTTAGTACTGCGTTTGATGTAAACAAAGGATTTTCTTAGCCTCGTGTTCATATTATCTGAAGGCTAAAGAGAGGTGAATGACAAGAAGCAACAACTTTCTTCAGTTTAGTTGCATATTCGGCAAAGGTTTTCAATTAGCATACGTCTTGGAAAGGCACAAATAATAGCACATCTGTATGTTATCGTTTCCCACGTATCGCGGGCTGGCTAATGACGTCACGTGTTTACATCAAATTATAGCAGATGCTGTCGCACTTTCTGCCTACCTAAATTACAAATCCAGGGCTATCGACCCTGAACAGTTTTACTGACACCCCAAAATTCTAAGAATTCTTATGAAACAATCAGTAAAAGAAAACTTGTTTCAGTAGATCGAATGGAGGTGTTACCTTTATTTCAAACGCAAAGTCTTAAAATCTATGATAGGTTGTCCTCACAGCTCGGTCGGTAGTGCCAGGGGCCATAGGTTCGATTCCGGTTAGGGTGAAAACGTTTCTCTAACCAAACTTAAGTTATTACCTATTCTCTCCAATGAAATGAATGTGAGCATTTGTTTTTACTATAAGGACACCGTAAGCGGTGGACACTGATGATACATGAAATTACATGACAATTGAGAAATAGTTATGATATTAGGGACAAAGAATATCAATGGATTGAGTCATAATTAAGAAATAGAAAGCAAAAGATGATCATAAATTCTTCAGATAATATCAAGGTTTTCTGTGAATTGTCTGAAATAAAGCATGGTGTCCCACAATGATCCATTCTGCGTCCTTTATTATTCTTACTACATGTAAATGATCCCCCGTCAATAATAAGTAATCTTGTTAAGGCAGTTCTCTTTGCAGATGATACAAGTATTGTGATTAAGGATCACAAAAGAAATCAAGTCCAAGATTTATCAAATAAAACCGTCGATGCGCTGAATAACTGGTTTGAAAGCAATTAAGTCCACATAAATTTTGAAAAAATAAATAAGTATATTTATTTTTATATAAAAGATAAAGCGTCACATACCTACAGATACAATATAAAAACAATGAAATTATGGAAGCTAATATTGTGAAATTCCTGGGTCTTGTTAATGACCGCAGTATGGAACGGGAATCACATAAACTGAGCTCAGCATGTTTTGTAATCAGGTAATTGATAGAATGTGTAGTAAATATAATAGAAGTAAACACATCATCGCATATTGTTAGTTTGACATATTTGGATTTACATCAGAGTCCATCATTTTGTAAATATGTATATAAATATATGTGACAAAAAATGTAACTTTGACATTAGCTATCTCCTTGGGTTAGATTACGAGGTACGTTCAAGAAATAACACTTTTTTTGTCAGGATTGGAACCAGATAGGATCTTCTGTTTCTTTTTAAATACACGTGGACTCTTTGTAAATGCGTGACAGAGATGGCAACACTGTACAGTGCAGAGCACTCTAGTAGCTGCGACGAGAGTAAGGACTGTTTTTGAAACTTAAAATGGCGACGTTTTCATTGCAAGAACAGCGTGAAATCATTTGTTTTCTCCATTTTCGTGGTGTGACACCTATTGAAATTCATCGACAGTTAAGTGAGGCATGTGGTGATGGTACCATGGATGTGTCTAATGTGCGTTCCTGGGTGCGACAGTTCAATGAAGGCAGAACATCGTGTGACAACAAACCAGGACAATCACGGCCACGCACCAGCCGGTCTGACGACATGATCCAGCGAGTGGAGAACGTTGTTTTGTAGGATCACCAATTTAGCACTTTCAGATTTTCATGCAGGATTGTGTGCACAGATCCCACGGAAATGCCAATTTTGGAGGCGATGTCTGCAACTGTCTTGATTTGTTGTCACACGATGTTCTGACTTCATTGAACTGTCGCACCCAGGAACGCACATTAGACACATCCATGGTACCATCACCACATGTATCACTCAACTGTCTTGGTTTGTTGTCACACGATGTTCTGCCTTCATTGAACTGTCGCACCAAGGTACCTACATTAGACACATCCATGGTACCATCACCACATGCCTCACTAAACTGTTTTGGTTTGTCGTCACACGATGTTCTGTCTTCCTTGAACTGTCACACCCAGGAACGCACATTAGACACATCCATGGTACCATCACCACATGTCTCACTCAACTGTCTTGGTTTGTTGTCACACGATGTTCTGCCTTCATTGAACTGTCGCACCAAGGTACCTACATTAGACACATCCATGGTACCATCACCACATGCCTCACTAAACTGTCTTGGTTTGTCGTCACACGATGTTCTGTCTTCCTTGACCTGTCACACCCAGGAACGCACATTAGACACATCCATGGTACCATCACCACATGTCTCACTCAACTGTCTTGGTTTGTTGTCACACGATGTTCTGTCTTCATTGAACTGTCACACCCAGGAACGCACATTAGACACATCCATGGTACCATCACCACATGCCTCACTAAACTGCCTTGGTTTGCTGTCACACGATGTTCTGTCTTCCTTGAACTGTCACACCCAGGAACGCACATTAGACACATCCATGGTACCATCAACACATACCTCACTCAACTGTCTTGGTTTGCTGTCACACGATGTTCTGCCTTCATTGAACTGTCGCACCCAGGAACGTACATTAGACACATCCATGGTACCATCACCACATGACTCACTCAACTGTCTTGGTTGGTTGTCACACGATGTTCTGGCTTCATTGAACTGTCGCACCCAGGAACGCACATTAGACACATCCATGGTACCATCACCACATGCCTCACTTAACTGTCGATGAATTTCAATAGGTGTCACATCACGAAAATGGAGAAAACAAATGATTACACGCTGTTCTTGCAATGAAAACGTCACCATTTTAAGTATCAAAAACAGTACTTACTCTCATCGCTGCCACTAGAGTTCTATGCACTGCACAGTGCTGCCATCTCTGTCACGCTTTCATAAAGAGTGCACGTGTATTTAAAATGAAAAAGATCCTATCTGGTCCCAGTCCTGAAAAAAAATAGAGGTTATAACTTGAACGCACCTCGTACTTTGATCTAATTTCGATATAGGATCTACAAATCGAAAGAGTCATCATCATCATCATCATCATCATCATCATCATACTTGGGTAGGAAACATTTAAAGCCTAAGTTAGGGCATCTTCCAGTTATGAGAACTGAGCAAAAATGCCTCAACCAGAGAGAATAGACCTGTCGGTATTTAATCTGCAGAACTCTCGAGTTTGTGTCTTAACGACCACGGTCATACGTGCCGAATACTTACCACGTTTTTGCTATAAAACTCCAAGGTAAGTCTCAACAGACCTCATTACTTCTTCACGCTTTGTATTAATGAACCATGCATTTAAGTTTTAAACTGTTGTAAACATATCTACTATGCAACGATTAAGTATATTTTACTTTTGAAGCTAACTAAATATTATATTGATACCCGGTTTTATTGCAAGGGCCCCCCCCCCCCAAACTATGCCCAGCGCCTGCGGAGACAAGTTATTGCACCGCGTGTCTTGCAAGTCGTGTTCTCTGTGGTAGCATGTTACAGGAGGAAGGAAATTACTGGAATTAGTGACGAAGAATAATGAACGGTAATAGAAATGTATTTATTGCCCTCCTAATGTTAACAAAATGAAGAGGAAGGAATCTGTCATTGATTTATGTTTACTTTTCACATTCAGCATTCTGGTTTTCTTGCAACACACGCTGCAGTTACGTTAATGACTATACGCCAAAAGTATTCAAGGTCAAGAGTATTACCAAACTCTGTTCCATATAAGTGTCACGTCTCGCATTGGCTGTTGTGAGATACAAAATAGTTCCTTATTTATTATCATCATTTACGAGGGCTCTTCAATAAAGAATCATCACAATTTTTTTGTGACAACGTACCTTTACTCATCCACATTATTTTGATGGTCCTTCTCAAAATAGTCTCCCCTGAACGTGGTGCACTTGTCCCAGCGTTTCTGCCATTCTTCAAAGACATGCTGGAAACCATTTTGAGAGATCCTTCAAAATGGCCTCCGCAGCCTTCACCACTGCTTCTGATGATGGATAATGTCTCACACGAAGGCGTTTCTTCAAATTAGGGAATAGAAAAAAGTCTTATGGGGCTAAATCCGGACTATAGGATGGGTGAGGTATGCACTTCACGTTGATTTTTGTATTTTTGTATTTTTTTTTTTTTTTTTTTTTTTTTTTTTTTGTAATTTACGTCCTCCAACGTTAAGTCATATCGGACGATGAATGAAATGGGTGAAATGATGCTAAAATGAGCCCAGGGTCCATAGAGCTTACAGTTACCCGACATTCGTCTTTCAGGATAAGGGAAACCCCCGGAAAAAAACCTTATCCAGGTAACTCACCCTGACCGAGATTCCAACTCGGGACCTCTTGAACGTGAGGCAGACATGCTACCACCACGCTACCTAGGCGGGCTTGATTTTTGTAAGATATTCAGCAACAACATTGGCAATATGCGGCCGCGCATTATCGTGGTGGAGCAACCAGCCTGTTTCATGGAAATGTGGTCTTTTGCACCTGATATGGACTTGCAATATTTTCAGGACATTCTGTAGTATTGTCCAGTTACCGATGTGTGTGCAGGTACAACATGCTGATAAACCATTCCATAAATATCAAAGAATGAGATGACCATAACTTTCCTAGCAGAAGCAACCACTTTTGCTTTTTGGGGGGTTGGTGATGAAGGATATTTCCACACTGAGCTTTGCTGTTTGCTCTCAGGATCAAAATGATGTAGCCAAGTTTCATCAGCAGCGATTACGTTTGAAAGAAACTCCGGATCTTCCTCTAACATCAACTTTAACTGCGTGTTACCTCCATTGCAGCGGTAGGCGATCCTGAACATGTCTGAATTTGCCTGGTTCTCACAGGCGGGAACCAGGAATACCAACAATGAAACTACTACGGCGTGTTTGTTTCACAGTAAGCTAACAGAATATAATAAGATTGAATTTTAGTGCGAAAAATTATGACGGTAAAAAATTATGATCATTCTTTATCATAATGGTCAAAGATATATGTTCATAATCGTATGAATCAGATGCATATATTATATAAAATATTTAATGTATCTAAAATGTAGTAAAATAAATAAGTGGATCTAAATCTGTCTCATAGGATGAGTATATCTATCAAAATAGAACCCTTTGACCCTTGCGTTGCTTGTACCATATCCCATTCAAATTCAATGACGAGTATTCCTGCTCAAGCACCCAAAGTATATTAAAGGGTACCTAATAGTTTATTACATCAAATAAAATTAATATTGTCGTGAGCCATTCTTGCGAGGAAGCTCGGCCGTCGCGCACTAGGCGACAGACAGTGCAGCGCGGAGATAAAAGCTTGCCGAGACAGAGAAAGAAAGAGACAGATAGCTGACTAGAAGGTTCGCTTTCTTGATCGTTACAGAAAATTCCGGTAATTTCTAGAACGGTGAGTGGAGTTATAAACAGAAGCCGCGGCTCGTCAATGTGGACAGTTGTCATTGGACTCGTGCGCGTGCAGCTGTGTTTTGAAAGTGAACTCTTTTGTTTGTGATCGACGGTCTTGAAGATTGTATTTGTGTATGTTACGTAATTCTGCTACTGTAAGGGTTGACCAAAGTGTGTTTCTACGGAAATAAAGAGCAGTTTGGAATTTCTGCAAACTTGACTTTTAATTCTACGAACCCACAAAGTCACAATATAATAGAAAAATAAGAACATTATTATTCAATTTAAGGGTATTATCAAAATAATAAATTTTAATCTTAAGAGTGTTATTAATAAATGCCTTCGCTTTGAAGAAAAAACCCAACTCAAAAATTATTTTTTCGTTTCTTTAGTATATTTAATTAATATTGATTTTAAGGATTTTTTGTTTGGAAATTATAGTACAATTTTGGCAATTGTTTTCGTAGGTTTCTTTGAAAGGGGTGAATTAACCAATCAGGGGAAAGGGCGAGGATTATATGCTAGGGAGGGAAGTTTTACACAGTGTTAATATATGGAAAGATAGAGTCAAACTGAAAATCAATGCCATCGCCGAGATTTGAACCATGGATTTACCGGTCTCCCTCCAGTTACTCTTAACCACTGACGTACCATGGCAACATGCAGGCATGACATTAAATTCTCCAACTGACTCATACTGTTTTACTAGTAAACCACAAGGAGTTCATGGCAACTTAAAACATGAAATACATTTAAGGCCCAGACTTTATAGTTCAGACCATTATTAAATTCAATAAATGGAAATTAATTGTTCTTTCACACTAGCCGTGTGTAGGCCAAGGTTTGGAAAGGTAGAGTCAATGCTATAACCGAGATTTGAACCATGGATCTCCCAGTCTCCATCCCGTTTGCTGTTAACCATAGTTAAAATGGCAAAGTGCCAGCATGACATTAAACTCTCCAACTGACTCACTAGGCGTTCTCACATACTATGACACAAATACCTGAATAGCGACTTAAAACATTTAAGTCCTTTAAGTCCCGGACTTTATAGTTCAGAATACTGTTAGGTCATTTAATTTCCAGTGTTAACATACATTTAGTAGAATAATGATTTTTTTAAATTAATTAACGTCCTCCAGTGTTAAGTCACATCGGACGATGTATGTAATGGGTGAAATGATGCTCAAATGAGTCTAGGGTCCATAGAACCCCGATATTCATCTTTCTGGATAAGGGAAACCCCCGGGAAAAACTTATCCAGATAACTACCCAGACCAAGATTCAAACTCGGGACCTTCGAACATGAGTCAAACACGCTATCTTCTAGGCTACAGAGGCGGGCTAATGTACTTTCCTAAGTATAGCAAAGTGTTGGTATTTTAACGAAAAGTATATTCAGCCCTTGTTCTATTTTGTTAATTCTTACATTTACTATTTCTTTGTGAAAGCCACTGCAAAGGTTAGATAACAAAACGAACAGGTTTTTCAGTGTGAGCAGTTGACAAAATCTCCATTTTAGAGCTGACGAAATCCCATCAACGATGGATGAGATGCGAACATGCATAGAAGATTCAGTGACCCTGACTTCGAATGTGATACACAGATGGAGTGAATGCAAAAGAAGAAACTCAAGTGATGCTGAAGTGAAATGCATTAAATGAAACTAGTCAGAAGCCGGGTTGCCCATACCTAACCGAGTTTCAATTTTATAATTTCGAAACTGAATGGACTAATTATATAGATATTGTCTCATAAGTAATGTTACTTTTAAGAGAAACGATTATTTGAAATGTCTTCTGACAAGCAATCATCTAATTTTCAAAGTATAGACCATTAGATTCTATGTTGAGCGAGGTTTATAATCCCACGATGCTACCAGTCTCTGGTTTTTGTTGTGAACAATTCGGTGGCACCCAATTGCACTGCTTCGAAGCTGTCAAAATTTCTTCCACGTAGAAAATGATCCATGATAATCTGTTGTATGCTGGTTGTGGTAGCAGTTCGATTCCTCCCCAATTCCTGATATATTTTTGTCCATGGTTGTTCGTGCAGTATGGGGTGTTGCATTGTCTTCTTGTAATAGAACTCTATTTCCGTTATCTAATGCTGGGTGTTTCATGAGCTCATTCCAGTTGTTGAGAAAAAAGATGTACATCAAACGCCCAGTAAATCACACCTTCAAAATTACACGAAACACACATTACTTTGTCAGGTTGGCGGAGATGAAGCCAATGTTTCCAGGCATCAGTATCTCGGTAATATTTTCATCACAAGTGGCAATTCTCCTGACAAATCTATCATCCATGGGATCACGGATAAGTCATTCTGTTGAGGTGTCAGTTCATGACGTACACATCTACAGCTTCTCTATGAGTTTTGAAGTGTCTTAATGAGGTGATGTATGGTACCTTTTGATACAGGAAGTTCTTTTAAAAGACTACGGGTACTTATTTGAGTATTTTCCATTTATAGTGCAGATTTCTGTACCATATACCGAGCCATTTTGTACGTGCATCATCGAAAGATTTATCGTCCGTTGGAGGATGTAAATTAAAAAAGAAATCGAAAAATTTGGGTGACTGTCTAATTTTGAATGATTTCCACGGTTCACTTCAAAGCATTCGTGAGTTTTACAACTATGAATTTATTGCACGGCGTATCCAGGATACGTCAATCTCAGAGCCCAGCATTACCATAACCTGTGTCACCTCGGCTTGAGCGGACAGCAGTTTTGTCATGTTGGCTCCGATTAACTGGGCAACACCTTCTCGTCCGTCTCGTCTGGAGGACATGGTGTATTGGCTAAAGCTAACTTTTGAAGAGGAATCCTGTCCCAGTTTGTCCGCTGTGTTGCTGGATTATGCTTCCCTGCCACATATTCGGAAATCTCTGCAACTGCTGGTAGCTTTGCCGATAACAAAGCGGTCGAAATGGTTTTTAGTTTTTTGACAAGATTGCACTTTAAACTCCGGACTTAGTGAAATACATATTAAAATCTCATACTTTTGGTCTTTCTATTTCTTGATTATTTTGACTTACCACTGCCATGACTGTGTATAATCAACTTATTTGTGACTTTTGGTAGCATTTTTTTTTATTTTCGGAAGTAATCGTTGTGTGTGGCTTTCACAATTATATGATTTTAAAGAGTGCTGATGACTTTGTAATTGAGCCCCTTATTCACAATCTAATCTAATCCAGAGTCCTTTGATATTGCTGATTTTATGCAGCTTGAGGAGAATAGGACAGTATAGTACGGGGGGGATTAGGGGCATCCCCGGGAGGAAGGATCAGGCAAGAGGAGACAAAGGGGGCTGACCCCATGGAGACACGACAGTGTACCAAACGCACGCTGTACAACCGGTATCCCGCCGACCGGGTTCCTGAAACGGCCCACTAAGCCGGCCCGGAGAACGGAGCATATCATCCAGCCATGTAGCGCCGAGACACCAGCTGGCACTCCTACTCTGAAAGAAAGTACAAGATAAGACATGACATGAAATGATACTGCAGGTGAAATGGAAATTCGAGGGATGTAATTTACCTAGCAGCATTCACCTGCCGACCCAGGAAACCCTCCGAGAAAAACCCATGAGTCAGGTAGGTTGCCATGGGAATCGAACGTGGGCCTCCCGAATTCGGGCCATAAATGAAACCGCCTGAGCCATCTCTATAGGGAGATGACACTGAACAATTTTAGAGCGCCATGTTTTTAAAAACAAATTAAATTTGTTTACATTTGAGAGTGACTAATGTTTCGATTGTTGATTGCCATACAGTTTATTACAGGGGAAGACAGTGACAGTGTGACTTCAGCTCCTTCAGCTCTAACCGCCAAATATGCCCCTGAACGAAAGGCAGGTTAGCGTGTGACGTCACCGCGCTGATTTCTGCTGCCCAAGAGGAAGCAAACAGTTTGATGTGTTGAGGTTCCGACAGCGTAGGAAAGACAGGAAGCGTATCGGGTATTTATAACATGTACAACTTACATCTTGGGTGTTGTAATATTAATGCTGACTGCTTTAATTACACAATTGGTCATAGTTTATAAACAATTACATTTTAGCTCTGTGCTATGAGGAAACATATAAAACTTCAACTCGTAGTTTATCTGACGTTCAGGCATGTTGTAAAGTAAATAAAATAAAACATAAAGTAATTTTCTCTGCAAATTAGAAGAGACCACTCAGAACAAAATTACGTGGGCATTTTCCGACACTTTCTGTTTCGTTTTCCTTTAACTAGTTTATCAATGTCAGGACGTGATGTCTGGGAAATTTGTAATCGAAGGCTGCATGTTAGATGTGATCCGACAAGGTACTTCGGGGTTTGGACTTAGCTAATTTCATAACAGAAAAAAAAAAAATTGTTCGCGCACATATGTCGAGCCAAACATACACAACGCCCGTGCGACAAGTGAATACAACCTCGGATATCTGGTTTGGGGACATTCTTGTAAAAATCAGCCAAGTCTTTCTTGTGTGTATTTTTGTCCTTCAATAAATCGTCACATTGTAAATGTAACAGTTCCATTTAATACGTGGCAGCTACATTGATGTCATCCAGTGCGGTACATTTAACTGAACCCTCAGATTCTTTACTCACAGCGTCATTTATATAGGCAACTTGGTACTACACGGCTCTTGCCTGACGTCACACGCACTGCAGGCCTCGTTTCCGGCTAAAATACGTCACAACTCTCGAAGATGTCTTTCTCTGGTTTATTCGATTTGTTACAAGAGTTCGTTAATTGTCAGCATTTAAATATTTTGTCTTCACCCAAATTTGAATTGGACTAGAACATTCCTTCGGGCTATTATTTTTTAAGAGTTTGTCTTCATTAACCCCTAACAAATGGCTTAAGAATGCATTTTGCAAAGATTTCCCATCAAGGCAACTAATAATAATTGCTATAGCGAATTAAAAAAGATTGTTTTTTCCCCTTCTTCTTAGTGATGAATTTGTTCAAGGACAACCAGAACTGCTGTTACTGATGAAAATGCTACCGCTGTTCAAGTAATGCTTGAAGAACATCGACTGACTGACATCCTAAGGTTTGGAATATCGTTACTTATAATGAATCTTGAATTTCTTGTTATAATCTTCAGGAACTTAAAAATGTTTATTAACAACTTAAATTGCCAGGGTCATATCAGCACCACCGGTGTGCCAAAATTTCGTCGGAGAGGTCTTCAACATGCCAGTAAATCTATTGACATAGCGCTGCCGCTTTTAAACCATCGCTGAGGGCCGGGATTGAACCTGAGACCTTGGGATCGGTAAACCAGCGCCTAACCTTGATGACCCTCAAAAGAAAAGTTAATCCGCTCAATGGGGTTGGAAAAGAATCTAAGCCTACAAACGTCTCACGAGATCGCAAAGCTGATAAGAAGATAGTTGCTGATTTTCTATTGTTTTCTTCTCTTTCTTAGTTTATTTTTAAAATAGGTCATATTACTACACCAGTATTAGTATATAGACATACGGTCACTGCCGACTGGTATACAAATGTCTCTTTATCCCAACAAAATCAAAAATGAGTTTACACTATGACAGCGCACTGTTTATCCTTAAGGTGAGTATCATGGGTCCTCCACCATACAGTCCTGACCTAGCGCCTTGTGTTTTCTTTTTTCTTCCAGAAATTAGAGATAAAATGTGTAGATTCATATCTTGTCATCAGATGAAACAGGAGACATTGCAAAATCTGGTTTCTGAAGGAAGAGTGGCGTCATTATTTAACGACTAGTTTCATTGAATGCAAAAGTTATTTATGTTGAAGAGGAATAATTTGTAAAGAAAAAAATTAGATCACTTATATTTTTAAACACTAATCCTTGTTTTATTTTCAGTGTCACCGTCTTTACCCTTATGCTAAATAATTGGAAAATTCAGTATATAACTTATTGTTATTAATCAGTTTATTTATGTTTTATATTTGTAAATATACTATTTGTATTGTGTGAGGTAATTGAGGTAAAAGCTTTCTCAGCTCAATACAAGAACTCCCATAGAATACGAAGCACTTGATACCTTTTAAACAGAAATGAATAAATTGTGAGGAATCAAATTGCTCGAGACTAATCTGTAAATCCAAAAGCTGATAGAGGCAGAATTGGGCAAAATGAACATGGAAATGTTTTTGAGATCGGAGAAAGACGTAACTTTTGCTCTTTTTTTTTAAGTCATGCGAGGAGTAGGGAACCGGTTCCCAGTGAATTGTGTTTAGTCTCCAGTCTGGTTGGAGGAAATACCAAACTGCAGATATCTACTTTCCTATGTGTTATGGCTACATGGACTTACGTCAAAGCATCCAAGTCCATGAAGGACAAACGCATAAGGAATGCGAAGTACAACAGTCGTCCAAGGACTACTACTGGCGCAAGCAAAGTCGCTAACATCCCTTTGAGTACCGAACTGTTGTCAAAGGGTGAGAGACCTTCAGTCATTTTGATGGGAACCTTTGTGTTTGGGGTTTTGCGGGGCAATGACAAGTGTTCTTTCTCTTTTACTACATGGGCACCGCAGGAGGTGACACTGATGATATATGAGATGAAGATGAACACCGGTGGAATGAGATGGCGAGGAAAACTGGAGCATCCGGACGAAAACCGTCCCTACGCCGCTGTGTCCACCACAAATCTCACATACGGCGCCTGGGATCGAACCCGGGCAGCTATGGTCTAAGTCGAGTGGTCTAACCACTCCGCCACATTCCCTCCTCGGTAGCGTAGATAGTAGCGTGTCTGTCTCAAATTGTAGAGGTCCCGAGTTCGAATCTCGGTCAGGGTGAGTTACACGGATATGATATTTTCCGGGTTTTCCCTTATCCTGAAAGATGAATGTTAGGTAACTGTAAGCTCTATGGACCCTTGGCTCATAGGAGCATCATTTCACACATTTAATTCATCGTCCGATATAACTTAACGTAGGAGGACATAAAAAACCACCACTCGGCCACGGCGCGGCAGGAATTTGAGAAGACACAAAGTCACGTGATTTTGAAGGAATAATAGAATACCTTAGTGCAAATAACTATCTGAAACCCAATCTGAGAGTATAGCTTATGGCAACTCACAATTCTCTTTCAATTAACTCATAGCACAAACTACTAACTCGTCTATTTTTCTTAGAAAATGTGGTTAACAGATTAACTAAGAATACAATAATTGAAGCCTAGTACATGCATACACTGCAAGGTGGCACCGCAGTAATGTGTTCACGAAGTCGAGTGTTTGATCCCCGTCGTTGACTTCTTTCTTATGCTGATGTGGTGTCCCCATGTCACTTATGTATACCAACATATCCTTTACGTTATTTCTCTTCAATTCTATTTCCTTACGTGCGCCTCCAGGCTTGTGGTGTATGGCGCGGATGCTTGCGCATTGTAAATGTTATTCTCGGCGCTGAGCGGCGTGATGTGGTTGGTCTTCACTGGGGAGATGGCGCTTATCGACACCGGACCCGGAGTGTTGGTCCTGGAGCCGGGATGAAGAACTCTGACTGCTTGCTCATCACCTGTGCGCGTCTGATTCCCTCACTTCATTTCTTCCTCCTGAAGCGTGTTCGGCGTGTAGAGGTCGGAGTGTGCCAGTTGTCCCCCGTCCGTTGCTCAGCCTTTACTCTTTATACACAAATTCATGAAAAAAAACCTCCGGAAAGACGAATGCTAAGATTTATTCCGGTCGTACCAAAATATCTAGATGAAAACGATATTAGATTTAGCTGCTCAGATAATTATAGGTACTTTTGAAGAATAAAACGTCTTTTTACAACCGCAAATCAAGGTCATATCAACGATTAAATAAGTAATATCCACATAACAATTGTTAATAACATATTATTGAAGTGGTAAAACTTTACCAACATTTTGTAATAAAACAGTTCTACTGTGCGATTGTCATTTGAAAGTTTAGTGCAATGTCCCAAAGATAGTGCAACATGTTCCATGTAGTTTTGTTTTCCAAATCAACTTTCTTTCAATGGAGACATTTTTGTATTAACACAAAGATTGTTGGTAGAAATAGTTGTTTGTTACAGTGCAAGCGTGACTGTACGGAAAGTTTATACATATGGAACAAGTAGTGTGAAAGAATGTTATATTAGAAACATTACTCGCTTCCTCGTGGATCAATTAGTATTTATTACAGATTGGTTTACCTGGCGTTCGTCACATCCCATTTACAAAACGATAACGTCATAGGACTCCGATTAGTCGTTGGCCTGGTAACATTCCCATTTGAAAGTGACTAGTTCTGTATATTGTCGAGATACCAAGCTCAGAGTGACCAACATGTGTAGCTACAGTTTACGAACCCGCGTGCGTTGTACAATGCTGATCTTAGATCACAAAAACATCGCCAAACATGTTGCAACTTTCGTGCTGTATCGAAAGGATTCGAGAATTATCGGAATTACTCGACACTGTTTTATTCAAGTACACAGGGTAGCCAATCTAGACATAACAAAAACTAATTAAATCTTTCGCTTTATGGTTATTTATCCTAGAAATAATGTTATTTTAAATAAACAGTATACGAATTTACTCCATATTGAAAAATTATTTATCAAAAGTTAATCATTTCGCTTACTTTTTCTCCATTATATGCCCAATGTTTATCTTTGTCATTTTCCTGTATAGGTTATGAACAGAAACAATGCATCTTTAACATACATTTGTGAAATAAAGAGGCTAATTATTTATACAAGTAACCGATAAAGAGGCCATGAACTTAGATCAATGTTTATACAACCAAAATTCTAAGTTCAGCTTGACTGAAGATCATTTTCATATGTTTGAACTTAGATTATCTTTTATGCAACCGGATCTAAGAATACTAGAGGATAAATGTCAATTTTGCTTTTCTTTGGAGGTCGGTGATGTAAAAGAGCATCTTCAATGAAGTAAGGAGTTGAAAACGTAGTGTTGTTTGAGAGAAGATTTGGAGGATTATTTGTGGGAATGGGAAGTTTGGCCCAAATGTTTATTTAGGAAAATTTTTAAAGTACTTCTCGAGTTTTATGAGACAAAGTATCCCTGAGGGATTGAGGTAGAATATGCTCTCCAGGAGCGAGAATGTAACAATTGTATCTTCTTTAATTCATTTTGGTGTAAATAAAAATAACTGGGAAAAGGTTATTTCAGAAAAACCGTCAAACGCCTGGAAAGGCAGGGTATGCCTGCTAATTTACTATACAGAACTCAAATGGTGTCAATAGGTGTAATTTTGAAATTTGCGTTGCACATGTTTTGGCCATGTATGCATGTGCACTTTCGTATAGTTTAGAATCTAAAAATACTTTCCAAAAATATAATCGTGGATTTCAGATTCCTCTAGTCTTAACACCTTTGGCTTTTGGTACAACCAGAAAACAAATTTGTTTAAAATTTAATGTAGGATGACTGCAGTGTATTGGAACATTACATTAACTGGACTTCGGAAATTCATTTCAACCGAAGAAAAATGAAAATAACCTTTGTTCTTCTTTCATTTAGGCTTTGTTTCCTTATTTCATTCTTTCTTTCTTTGTTTCTTCCCTTTGTGACATTCTTGCATGGCCGATAAGCTTTGGTGATGGTAAACACAGGCACTTGTTTTCGAAAGGAGAGGCATGATGTTTATGACAACAAAATAATTCGAGCGTGACGGTGTCTACGTTGCTGCCAGAACATTGATCGTCACCTTGTTTCTTGAAAACTGCACGCAATTTACGTAACGACCTGGGTAGCTACATAAGGAAATACAAACCCATACTTCTGCCAAGGGGAAACACATTAAAACGTTTCTTTTCACTTGGCTGAGATTATGATGTGAAGTGCTCACATGTCATGTCCAGAACAAGCTGAAAGTCCTTAACAGAAGAATGTGCCAAACGTGGCACGTGTACGAGCTAACCTCATTTTATTTGGTGTTTCCCCTTCAGCAGTTTTTCTAACGCCATTTTAATATTCGTTTTCTCTACACATTTCACTTCTTGTATTAAACAGAAAGAATGAGAGTCCAACATGAGAAACGAAGTGTGACAAACAAAACTTTTGCTTGCAACTCCACTCAGAGAGTGTAAATTTGTGTTCTCTGCTGCCACTCTTACAGATGAGTTTTGATCTCTAACCATATACTACCAAAATGAAGTGGAGACAGTGACATTTGCCTTAAACTATTTACGTATTTCTCAATGATGAGTCCAGCAGAGGGGTCAACTTATTCACATATGCCGTACCAGAAAGTAAAATGAAGTCGCTAAAGGGCATTTTGCAAATTTAGTGTCATCAAATCAGCGACCTCTGAACACTGAAAATTATAAAGAAACTGGAATGCCACCGTAAACACTACCTCAAATACATGTTGTTATTTATTACCTACATGACAGAATTACATTTGGCAACTTCTAGAAATACGTCGCGTATTATTTAAGGACTGCAGTCTGTGTACTGATAGATCGCCGTCCAATGGATGACTACAACCTTGTGATTTCCCCGACACATGCGTTCTCTGATGTAATGAGGATTCTATTCCAGTGGCCAAACTTACTGGCCCATACTGCATTTCAGGGGTTTTCCCGTACGATAGGAAGGATAATTACGTACCCAGAATTTCCTGTCCCACCATTTCATCTCACTTCCCATTTAACTTCCCCTTTCATTTTGGTTAACTGTTTGGAGTTTCTAAGTTTCTCTGAGAGTTTCGGCAAGGAATTGCTATGGTCCTTCGGATCACGGGGGGTCTTTTATTCCGGGTTCCCCAGGGGCTGAGTGTACGAGCCATCGCCGGGGAGTTTGAATCTCTAGCTGTTAAGGTCCCTGCCCTCTGTCATCGTCTCCACTCAGCTCCGATCACCCTTAGTATTCTTTTACCTCACCAATTAGAGGGCCCGTTAGGGGCATAGGTACAAAAGGTCCAAGTGTGAAATCCGCACTTCAAATCTCGTCATGGAATGAACGAGAATATGCCACCTGATATAGTGGCCATATAATATGCCACCTGCTCGCATTTTGATCACCTAAAAAAACTATGGATTTGTGGATAAAACAGGGATTTTGTTTTCAAACATTCTATCATATCCCCGTTTTGATAGTAAATGTGTGTTATCATGTAAATACTAGGTGCGTCTGTTGTGTATTTGACTGGTTTACTGCGTCGAGGAGTGCTATTGAGTTCCCACAGCTACACTGACGTGAGCAGTCTGTGTAGCAAGCAGTTTGCATTGGTTTACAGCACATTGTGCGCATCTAGCAGTGTGTTTATAAACCTGATTAGGTTCATAGCATACTACTTCCTAATGGGAAGAAAGAAGGAGAGTGGAATTGAAAAACGTGTTGTGATTGTAGCGCTGCATCTAGAACGCTGTTCTAGTAGGACAATAGCAAGAAAAGTTGGCGTTGCCCAATCTACAGTGTGTTTACATTGCAGCGGTGCAATCACACTGTTGATGCAAGTATTTCTCGATCTGGAAGACCCCGAGTAACATCATATAGGGAAGATCATTCATATATGTACAGAGTAAACGACAAAACTCGTACAGCACCTGAAATTCGCGAGGAAGTTATGCGAACAGCTCCAATCTCTGTCTCAACCGTGCAACGTCGCCTTCTTCAACAAGGTTTACAGGAGTGCATAGCGGCCAGAAAACATATATTACGCAAAGAAAAGAAATTGAAAAGATTAGAATGACAAAGCAACATAAGAAGTGGAGTGTTCAACAATAGTCCAAGGTGTTACTCATGGACGAGTTCTAGTTTCAAGTGATTAGAATGACAAAGCAACATAAGAAGTGGAGTGTTCAACAATGGTCCAAGGTGTTATTCATGGACGAGTTCTAGTTTCAAGTGATTAGAATGACAAAGCAACATAAGAAGTGGAGTGTTCAACAATAGTCCAAGGCGTTATTCATGGACGAGTTCTAGTTTCAAGTGATTAGAATGACAAAGCAACATAAGAAGTGGAGTGTTCAACAATAGTCCAAGGCGTTATTCATGGACTAGTTCTAGTTTCAAGTGATTAGAATGACAAAGCAACATAAGAAGTGGAGTGTTCAACAATAGTCCAAGGCGTTATTCATGGACGAGTTCTAGTTTCAAGTGATTAGAATGACAAAGCAACATAAGAAGTGGAGTGTTCAACAATAGTCCAAGGCGTTATTCATGGACGAGTTCTAGTTTCAAGTGATTAGAATGACAAAGCAACATAAGAAGTGGAGTGTTCAACAATAGTCCAAGGTGTTATTCATGGACGAGTTCTAGTTTCAAGTGATTAGAATGACAAAGCAACATAAGAAGTGGAGTGTTCAACAATAGTCCAAGGCGTTATTCATGGACGAGTTCTAGTTTCAAGTGATTAGAATGACAAAGCAGCATAAGAAGTGGAGTGTTCAACAATAGTCCAAGGGGCTATTCATGGACGAGTTCTAGTTTCAAGTGATTAGAATGACAAAGCAGCATAAGAAGTGGAGTGTTCAACAATAGTCCAAGGCGTTATTCATGGACGAGTTCTAGTTTCAAGTGATTAGAATGACAAAGCAACATAAGAAGTGGAGTGTTCAACAATAGTCCAAGGCATTATTCATGGACGAGTTCTAGTTTCAAGTGATTAGAATGACAAAGCAACATAAGAAGTGGAGTGTTCAACAATAGTCCAAGGCGTTATTCATGGACGAGTTCTAGTTTCAAGTGATTAGAATGACAAAGCAACATAAGAAGTGGAGTGTTCAACAATAGTCCAAGGCGTTATTCATGGACGAGTTCTAGTTTCAAGTGATTAGAATGACAAAGCAACATAAGAAGTGGAGTGTTCAACAATAGTCCAAGGCGTTATTCATGGACGAGTTCTAGTTTCAAGTGATTAGAATGACAAAGCAACATAAGAAGTGGAGTGTTCAACAATAGTCCAAGGCGTTATTCATGGACGAGTTCTAGTTTCAAGTGATTAGAATGACAAAGCAACATAAGAAGTGGAGTGTTCAACAATAGTCCAAGGCGTTATTCATGGACGAGTTCTAGTTTCAAGTGATTAGAATGACAAAGCAGCATAAGAAGTGGAGTGTTCAACAATAGTCCAAGGCGTTATTCATGGACGAGTTCTAGTTTCAAGTGATTAGAATGACAAAGCAACATAAGAAGTGGAGTGTTCAACAATAGTCCAAGGCGTTATTCATGGACGAGTTCTAGTTTCAAGTGATTAGAATGACAAAGCAGCATAAGAAGTGGAGTGTTCAACAATAGTCAAAGGCGTTATTCATGGACGAGTTCTAGTTTCAAGTGATTAGAATGACAAAGCAACATAAGAAGTGGAGTGTTCAACAATAGTCCAAGGCATTATTCATGGACGAGTTCTAGTTTCAAGTGATTAGAATGACAAAGCAACATAAGAAGTGGAGTGTTCAACAATAGTCCAAGGCGTTATTCATGGACGAGTTCTAGTTTCAAGTGATTAGAATGACAAAGCAACATAAGAAGTGGAGTGTTCAACAATAGTCCAAGGCGTTATTCATGGACGAGTTCTAGTTTCAAGTGATTAGAATGACAAGGCAACATAAGAAGTGGAGTGTTCAACAATAGTCCAAGCCGTTATTCATGGACGAGTTCTAGTTTCAAGTGATTAGAATGACAAAGCAACATAAGAAGTGGAGTGTTCAACAATAGTCCAAGGCGTTATTCATGGACGAGTTCTAGTTTCAAGTGATTAGAATGACAAAGCAGCATAAGAAGTGGAGTGTTCAACAATAGTCCAAGGCGTTATTCATGGACGAGTTCTAGTTTCAAGTGATTAGAATGACAAAGCAACATAAGAAGTGGAATGTTCAACAATAGTCCAAGGCGTTATTCATGGACGAGTTCTAGTTTCAAGTGATTAGAAGCCATCGTAGGATTATTCGCCGACTTCATGGAGAACATATAAGGAGTCACTGTATGATGACAACGGTGAAGCATGGTGGAGGGTTCGTTATGGTGTGGGGATGTTTTACCATTGGTAAAAGTTGATCTACTGAGAATTAATGAAACATTAAAGAAGATAGGATATCACAGATACTGATCAAAAATTCTGATCTACCTGGCAAGAGATTGGTCGTGTATTTATTCAACACCAGGACTATGATCCAAAACATGCTTCTAAGTTTTGCAGAGGATATGTGAGTGGGGAACTGATTTGGCCAAGTCAATCAGCTGATTTAAATGCCATTGAACTCTTATGGGACGAACTTGACAGGGAAATTATCTAATGTTGAAGATCTGTGGAATAATTTACAGACGTGTTTGAGTGCAATATCTACAAAAACACTGGGCAATCTTATCTCCAGAGTGCCAGGAGTTTGTGCAGTGGTTCTGAGAGCAAAGGGTAGACACTTTGAAGAGGCTAAAATATACGCCATATTGTATTGTACTTAGTACCAGAGAGAGATAATATTAATTTTGTTGATCGTTTTAATTGTTATGATGTGTTTTTATATTGAAACGAAGTATTTGGCTTTTTTCGTGAACTTTTGACCGATAGTGTAGATGGTACATATCGAGGTTGAGAATGTGTCTGTATTTGGTGTGCCCTTACTGGACATGGTCCTTCATACAAGCTCCTTGCTGGAAGTGCATGTCAACTTACTCGTTTAAACACATATTTATGTATGAATAATAACCGTGTCTCTTGGAAATGTTTAACTTCTTAATGAGTAGCTTCACAACCGTCATTGCCCGCTTCGGTAGCGTGGTGTAGCGTGTCTACCTCACGTTCAAGAGATCCCGAGTTCGAATCTCGGTCAGGGTGACTTACCTGGATAAGATTTTTTCCAGGTTTTCCCGTATCCTGAAAGACGAATGTCTGGTAACTCTAAGCTCTGTGGACACTGGGCTCATTTGAGCAACATTTCACCCATTCCATTTATCGTCCGATATGACTTAACGTTGGAGGACGTAAACAAACAAAACAAAAACAAGAAAACGTCATTGGCGCAGACACAAATACAAAAGCCACTATGTGTTTCGAGGTATTTGTAATTTGGTTCAATGCTTCAAGATACTACAATAAAATACCCATGACGAGGTATAAATTTATATCCACCTGAAAGCTGAAATCATGGAGGTATATTCTATTTTGTGAATAATTACAATGTGTAATGTCATCACAATATACAAACAAGGGTTTAAAGAAGTAGTGGAAAAGGTAATAAAAGTTGAATAGAACACGAAAGATTGAACCCGGTACAGTGGTCAAGAAACCATCAAAATAATTATTGCCAAGTTTTCAGCTAGTGCTCCTAGCAGAACTTAGATCTGGTCTCAACCCCATAGCACTTTTTCATCTCATTTTGGTAGTTGTAACTGCATTACCCATTACGCTGTAATATGTTGTAGTCTTCACCACAATGGAAATGACTTGCTATGACAAATTTCTACGGTTTATTAACAATACAAACATGTTTACCTCAAGTCTTGGTATACATTACTCATTTTGAAGCCTGCATTAATGGCGTGTTTGTATCAGTGTTTATGTTGTGTTGATGTTTTGTACATGTATATTTTTAAACCATGAGTTTCGTTAAGGCTGTGGGTAGCTGTGGAAAGAGAGAACTCGGATTGGAAGAGTAGTCAGGAGGGGAGAAAAGCAAGGGCTTGGAACGTAGAGGTTAGAGTTCAAACCTTAACATGAAACAGCCAGGAGCTGGTGCAACCGTGGCTATATCAGTTGGTTTAGAGGGAACGAATTACAAGTGCATAGGAATCTTTAGAATTGTAATATTAAGGGTAGATAGCCAATCATAAGCAGCTATATCACACTTTCAAATTGTATATATGAGAGAAGTGAAGATTTATATTTCAGTGCGACAGGTCTTTGGCGAAACATAGTCGCCGCTTTTATAATATTATTTAGCTCAAGATATTTAAGATGTCAATTTAGTTATTCATACAACGAGGAGCTGGCAGAGATATTTATTATGTGCCTCTGAAGATTAGTTGGCCAATACTTAAACATTTCGAACCAAGTTAATATACTTACAAGGACGTTTCAGTTACCCACATGTCAATTTGGAGCCCTGTGTAACTATAACCAGTTTGTGTAGGGAACATTTAGTAAGCTATACTAATGTGCTACAAGTACTACCAACCCCGCCTAGAGAAACGTTCTCAACAGCTAACCGAATGGTTACCCACGCCTCCACTGCAAACCAATACATTAATAATCATAAATATACCGGTGCACTTGAATTATCTCAATCCTGACAACTTGCTGATCATACTTTCCGCATGGGTGTGTTGCATCTGTTGACCTTGAAGTAGCCAATTGCCGTTTGAACTCTCTCCACACCTTTCACCCCGAGCTCAGCTGACCAAAGGTGAAAATGATGTACCAGCGGGCCATAAATTTGATATGTTTTGGTATTATGGTGTTTGGTTTGATATTGCCTAAGCCAACCTAATGCAACACCATTCCGTGGAAGTAGTTTTGACGTCGTGGATGTAAACGTGTCAAAGGTCATTCGTTATCTAATTTCGCGCCTTCGTTTTTGGCTCCTAACTACACAGGAAGTACTTTCTTTGTTTTGCGGATATTCTGCGACTTCTGAAACGAAGCCAATTGTAGTGAATTGAATAGGAATACTAATCTTTAACTTAAAATCGCGTATTTGAAGTTAAAATGTTGCACAATTAGTCAATTACAATTCTGCAAAGTGAGAGACTAGGCTAATTGCATCCTTTCTTGTTAGATATTTATTGCGTAATGTGTCTTACGTTTATTATCAATGTATATCAAACAAAAAGCATTTCTCCAACTAGCACATACCATTAATTAACTAAAACGAAAAAATACACATTCTACGCAAGTATATACCACTTTGTAACATATTGTCACAGAACGCCTTTTTTGTGTTGGAGCCGCGACAAGTTAGTGCCGGGCACGCGGGCAGGAAAGAAAGAGAGAGAGAGAGAGGGGGGGGTGGCGCGCAGAGCTAGACGCTTGCCGAGAGAGAGAAAGAGACAGATGCCGCCGCGATCTTTCTCGAGAGCTCTACTGCAGTCTAGAACAATGACTGGAGGTATAAAACCCCGCAAATTGTTAAAAGAGTTAAATGGAGTTTCTACTGTGCAGTAATTGTGAGTGTGTGGACATTTGAGCTGTACCGCAGCGAATTCTTTTGTTTGATTACATACAGCTAAGCCACGAGCCGACCTTGAAGACTGCTGTTGGTATGTCACATCATATTGTTGCTGCCAGGGTTGTACAACGCCTTCTTTTACTGCAATAAAGAGCATTTTAAATTTCTGCAAACAAGACTTTTGATTCTACTGACCCACGAAGTCACAATATTATACGCCAAGTAATTTCAATGTGTGACCGGATTTCGTTAGAAAAACGGTACTGTATTTTTGGAAAATATCTAACGATAGAAGCTACAATGTTTTGTAACTGCGCGCGCATGTACACACGTCATACACTAAATTGTATGTATTTGTGATATGAGGTTAAATATTTTAAATACAAACAAGATCACTCCTTTAAAACTAGACTACGGAATTTACAATTTGGCGAACTCTGCCATCTTAGACATTCTGGACTTTACCCATTCCTCAGCTGAAAGTATTTTCCAGGTAACGCTGTTGACTGCTTCACAATGAATTGAATGGTCCCACTGCACATCCTATGCTACAAGAACAACTGCCAAACACAAGATAACATAACCTAATTTCCTCAGCAACTTCTCGTATTGTACCTCTTTCAAGTAGAGTTTCCCATTAACTTGTCAATTTCAGATTGTTTCCCTCCCTGCTCCCTCTTCCTTCTAAAATTCATATTACTCACTGGGAGATGAGGACTTCTATTAGCAGAACCAGGTATCTCAGGAATACATCATACACACTCTGGTCTTTCACTAGTGTAATGGAGTACTTTACAAAGTATATCAAAGTAGCTAGAGAGAACCCATATTGCTGAAGCTTGCCCTGGAACTGTGAACCACCGTGGTCTTTATGGCATATGTTTACCTCAGCAAGAGACTGCAGAAATACCTTCGTTATATTAGTGGATCATTCTTATCGTGGTAATGTTATTTATGTTGTAAACAAGTCTATAAAATGTGGGAATTACTGTTGGAGAGAGAAAATGGAACAACACATCAAGAAATGCTTTTTTTCTTCGCAAAAAATGTGCCACCCAACAATATCTGCTAATAATACTTTACTTAACTATTAAAGCTTCCTGTGCTCATGTAACTCGCTCTTTTACCTCTGCATTATGATGTCGACCTTAAGATGAAGGTAAAACCAAACTTGTTGAATGCCTAAGAAAGAATTGTCTGCTTACCTAAGTAAGGAAACCAACCGAAACACTTCTTACAACAACGGTGACAGTAACATAATGACTAGATAATCAAATATTACATTTAACAAACAAAGAAATATGAAATACAGCAAATTTGATCATACGTAGGTACCTAATGAAAGCACAAAAATGACATGAATAAAGGTCATACAAACAAACAAAAACGTAGCTACCGTCCTTTAATCTTGTTTGTTCTTTTTGGTCCTGCAGCGTCATAGTGCTTTCCAACCTGAATCAAATAATTTACATGGATTCTACCGGATGCTGTGAAGCAGAAAGAGCAAAAAAAGTATCCTCATTGCTCAATGTCTAGGACGCGCACATCGATTTTATCGGCTTCATAAAATGCGTTGTACACCAGACAGGTAAAATACTCGTACAATCCAAGTGTATCACAGAACTGAGGTACTCAATTCCTGCCCAAAAGATACCGGACGCATGGTTCTCATTCCTAACATTCACAGCAAAGTTAATCACTTTGTAACTGAAATGAATACTATCGCACCCAGATAAATGCTCCACACGTAAGGAAGTGGACGGACTGAGGGTTTGGTGTCAATTTTAAAGACTCAGTTGTCTTATTAACACCATATATATTTCTTGCCTTTCCTAAATTGTTGTATATTGTACACGTCAAACTATCATTTCATCCCCTGCGACAGCGGCCCAGAGTTCAATGACGTCTCACGCTGAACTCGTGACCTAGCGATATATCCTGCAGATTATCTCGGATGGGTCGGCAACTGCAAATCCTACTCATCTACTAGATTTGACGATATCATATTGTAATGAGCGGTTTAGTATTCAAGTCGACCTTACGTTCGAATAGATATCTGGTATTTTAGATGACTTGGACGACCGATATTAAACTGAAGATTTCGGGTAAAAAAATAGCATTGGAATATGATTGTACAATAATTAATATCACATTTACCTTCCTGTTCTTTAATGATTTCTTATTTCAGCAGCGGTGTGCCATCTTCAAGTCAAGATATGTCTTATCAGTTTTAGTACTGCGTAACGACAAATGTTTCCCTTCCGTCAATGCCGATAAGACACCCAGTTCTGCTGAGTATTTACAAAACTCTAATGCGAACCATGTCAAAATTCAAAAACATTAGCAATCTAATTGAAAATTATGAACTAGACTAGTAACAAAGCAAACGAAGTAGAGGCTGCTAATATCCAAAACAGTAAAAAATGCTCAAAGCGGAATTGCATGATCTTAAAATAATGTTCCTAGTTGGAAACATTTTGGATTACACAAAATAAACTGGGCCACATACATTTTATTAATTACTATGCACCTAAACACGAATTTAGATGATCCCCATGGGTATTGACGTTTCTTAGATCAGTACGGTAGACGTTCTTCGCTTATAGTTTTTACAATAAAATACTGGAATACCGTCTCTGTAACGTGACAGGTAGCGTTCAAGAGGTTCCCGAGTTCGAATCTCGGTCAGGGTGGATAAGGCCTTTTCCCGGCGTTTTCCTTTACCTGAAAGATGAATGTCGGACAACTCTAAGCTCTACGGACCCTGAGCTTATTTGAGAATCAATTCACCCGTTTCATTCATCGTCCGATGACGTAACCGGTTAAACGTCATTAATTAAGAAATATATTAGACTATACGCTAATAGCACTAACGGAATATGACAACATGTATTGTCATTTAAGGTAAGTGTGTTGTTGCATTATTAATCCTGACTTTATTTGCAGTACATCTTATTTATTTCTCTCCCGAAAAAAAAGTTGAATTTTCCGTTCAGAAGTATGACCTTTTCCACACAATATAATGGTTTGAAGAAATTGGGAGAATTTAATTGCCTAACACTGCTTATGCACGCAACTACTTCTTCAGGCGTAACCATTAATTTTCCTAGAGGACTTCATTTGGTTCATCTCTTCCCCCCACCCCTGTTCTGTCCTCGTCATCTTCTGCTTTGCGAATTTATATAAGTACTGTTACCGACGAAAAGTGGAGTTGACAGGTCATTATGTTGAATTAGTCATCTGGACTGCACAGTATATTCCACAGTTTAAACAATTCATCATTTTCTTCTGCTTCGATGATTAAGAGAGCGTCTTGTTTATATGATAATGTCAAAACCCCACTTTGTTGGAACACGTGGCAACAATTTGGGGTTGGATTCACTGCTGTCAAGACAATGAACGGCTGTTAAGGGGTATCGTACTTTCACCACTGGCTTCATTTCACACGATCCAACGACCTTATAGATGCCATATCATATAGCAACTTTCAGATTTCCACTCCGTAACACCGGTAAAGGTAAGATTTTTGCCGATCTATCCCCGCACTATCTTGTTAATTTCTTCATTTGCGTTTCTGTTCATTTGCCCTTTCATCCACTCACGCCTTATCTTATCTTTGTTCTGTAATTTGTGTACTACCGCATCTGAAACGCAACTTAATTTCGTGCACAGAAAGATAATCTTTCTTGCTTGTCTTGATGACGTTTTCCTTTTCGTGAAGCGACAAGTACATTTTGTGCGACATTGTTTTGTCACTGCAGGTCAATCGAAACTGATGCCTAGTGGAAAATAGAAAATACTTCAGGTAGAAAATTTAGCCTGCCGGTAAATCCCCTTGCTGAACTGAACAAAAGCCATCCCCTGTTACACCCCAATGGCACTTTCAGGGCTGTACAACCTCCAGCTCGTATACACTTGAAGAACAAATGAGGAGCTTTTCTTCAAAACTGAACATGTCCATCGAAAACGGAAAATGAGTTAGGAATGGGATTCTGTTTAGAATCTTGGTTGCTATATGTTGCTGTTGTTATTTTCTAGCAAAACTGTATATGTCATGTATAAATGTGTATTTAAAGTTCCATTTTTACATCAAAGCTTAATATGTCCATTACATTGTAGCCCGATGTTCATTTTAACAAAAGTGAACATGTGCAATATAATTTACCACACAGTCAATGTTTTGTTTTCATAACTGAACAGGTCCACTTTCAGAACTTTCCTCTTTATCATATTCTTGCTTTCTCTGAAGTTTTTGAGACTTACGTAATGACATTCTACCCTCTAACCAATGAGGGTTTAATGTGCTCTTACTTGGTCAGTTTGCGGCAATTAGCTATTACTAGCAGTGCAGATACTCTTTACATATCAGGTACTCATTGAGGTGAAACAAAGTGAATTTTGAACAGTGCAATGGAAGTAATAGTAAATTAAATTAATTGCGGTGCTAGGAAGAAAGGAAGGCCGAAATCGGAAAACAAATTGAGAAGTCAAAAGCAAAAATATGGTGATCCGGACCCTAAAATAAACCAGCTCGTATGCTGTTTGCATGGGCCATGGTCTCACAACACTAATATGTTGCTTTCTTGAGAAATTTCTCAATTATAACACTGTTCCCCTGTCCCTGCTCCCTTCACTTACTTTAATGTATAGAATAGTAGAGCAATCAGTGAATAGTAAAGAAAACAACATTTTACTTTTCACTAGCAAGACATTCTTTTATCAAAACTGGATATCTCTAACATGTTTTATCAAAACTTAACGTGTCTAAATATTTTAGCTATTAATTTGAAAACTAAAAGTACTGTATATGTGGTTTTTAAATATATGATTAAGAATTCTTAAAGCTACATGTATAGCCTTACATCAAAGAAAAAGAAAAATCTATAGCATGGATATATGTCTTTTTCATTTCCTAAATTTTTCAAAGTGATGGGCATGTTCAGTTTTGAAAAAAAAAGCTCCTACGTTTCCACACTTTAGAGAGGTTTGCAAATTATACACGTTCCGCTTTGAAAAAATTTATTTCATTCTGTATGTACGCAGGCAAAAAGAAAATTAGCGGGAAAATGGAACCGGTTCTAAAAAAGATAGTAAATTGAAGAAGCAAGTTTCGATAGAAGAGTGCAATTGGTATAATCCAGGAGTTGGGTATTTCACTACTTAATGCTTATGAATATTTTGTGGCTTACCTAACAAAAATATAGAGTTTTTGGTAAATATTTGTCAAAATCTCCACGTGACTAACACAAACAATCCTTACCTTGCATTCAAAACAGAAACCTTTCGAGTGATACCTACAGACTGTTTATTAAACAACGTGTTTTTTTAAAGAAAATTTAAAAACTAAAGACCACCAGATGTTATTTCATAAGGCATATCCTCATTTTGTGTACTTCTCAAAATCCCAGACGCCAAGATTATTGCGCTATTCATTTTCATATAAGCTTCGCAACATGTTCATAGAGTTTTTATTTTATGTATTTTATGCCTGCAAATTCAACGTTAATCAGTAACCAATTTGCAAGAATTATCTGATATGAAACCGCTACTTTAATTGGAGCGCGCAGGTCGGTGGTCGATTTCCCAATCCGAACAGCAATTCCAGTTTTTTTTTATTATTTTATTCAATGATCGATCAGCAGTACATGCTTTACAGATCCTTGTTGGCTAATTGAATCTCTATGAACTATATAATAACATGTAAGGAAAACCAAGTTGGCTCCTATTATCTTCTTAACACTGTGAAACAAGAGAAAAATAAGTTAAGTAAAACAAACAAGTAATCAAAGAGATAAGAACAACAGTCATTGTGAAACAATATTCATAGTTTTTTTCAATCAGGGTCACTAAGGATGAGATCCTGTGGGAGTCGTCTCTTCAGGCGCGTGGGCTGGCGGGTTCGTACGCCGATGTCGTACATCACAGCTCCTAGAACATCTGGCAGGTTTGAGAAGAAGCGAGAGGCGATCTGACGTATGTACTGGTGAAGAGGAAGGAGACCAAGTTCTTTATGCAGTTGTTGATTTCTTACGTACCAAGGGGCATCCGTGGCGATGCGCAGAAATCGATTTTGCAGGACCTGTAGCCTTCGGAGATGAGTGTTGCTAGCCGTACCCCATACCTGGGAAGCATATGTGATAAGTGGCCGGACAAGAGATTTGTAGAGAAGCAGAGAGCATTCAATCCCAAGAGGAGTGTGTCTGTGAAGTAGCGGACCAAGTTTTGAAAGTCGTCCTGATGCCAACGAGATAAGTCGATCAACATGGGCTCGCCACGTAAGTTTAGTGTCCAGCATTACTCCAAGGTATTTGACGGAGGTGGTAGGAGATAGCCAGGGGATTGATTCATGCTTGATATGCAATTCGGGAGAGTTAGAGATGCGACGTAAGCTAAAAATCTTAGCTGCGGTCTTTTGAGTGTTTAGACGTATGCGCCAAGTATCGAACCATTCAACGAGCCAGTCAAGAGAGGTTTGTAGCGTGTGTATAGTTGTAGGGAGATCTGTGCCGAAATGATATAAAACAATATCATCAGCGTATACGGCTATGGAGGTAGGGGCCAAGTCAGGAAGGTCATAGGTATAGATACTAAATAAGATTGGCGCCAATATGGATCCCTGAGGAACTCCTGCTGTAATATGGCGCTGAGATGACTCCATGCCACCAATGCGAACAGTAAATGTGCGATCTGATAGAAAACTACAAATGGTAGTGAGCAGATACTGTGGAAGTCCAATGCTATACAGTTTGAAGATAAACCCCTCATGCCAAACTTTATCAAAGGCCTGTGCTACGTCGAGGAACAGGGTGGTTGTGTGCTTTCGTTGCTCAAAACCATGAATTGCTGTTTGTGTTAAACGTAGTAGTTGGTGAGAGGTAGAATGTCTAGAACGAAATCCAAATTGGAAGGGTGGAATGATATGGTTTTCAGAGGCATATTTAAGGAGACGACGAAGGAGAACCTTTTCAAAGAGTTTGGACAAGGTAGGCAGCAAACTTATCGGACGATAGCTGTCGGGGAGATTTTTAGATTTATTAGGTTTGTGAAACACAATGATTTGAGCCAATTTCCAGGTGTGAGGAAAAAAGCCAAGTCGAAGACAAGCGTTCAGGATTGAAGACAAATGTGCCAGGGCCTTCTTTGTTAGGTTTTTCAACACAATATTGGGAATCAAGTCGTGTCCCGGTGATTTCTTAATTCCAGTTTTTGATCATTTAAGGCATTACTCTGCAAAATCATAAAAATCCAAATATTTGTTGAAACTTGTGCCAAGTATTACTCCCAATAATAGTAATATCTTTGCCACGCATCAACATTCTTTCTTTCATGATTACTTAAACATCAGCTTTACATACAAATTTGGGGCTTTCCACTAAATAAATTTATACTAAATCAATTTATAAAAAGATCAGAGGTTTTATATTAACACCAATTATAATAGAAACTTATTACTTTTTGTACTCTCTGACGTTCTTTATTCTTTTAAAGGCTATTAATGTGTTTTTGTTAAATATTCTATAGTCACTTTCTCTAATATAATTCATAGTGGCAGTAAAAGGGCTGAAATATATTCACCAAAAATTGCATCTTCTGCAGAATTTTGAGTATGGAAAAATGCTAAAACAAAGTTCGCGAGAAAGTAAACTATAAATTTGGACGTGTCTTAATTAAATGCACCTGTCCATCTATAAATTCAGTTAATTTGTAGTATAGGTATATGCGTCAAATAAGAAAAAACAATGTTTCCTTAAAATGTAATTTATTAGTCAACGTTTTGTTTTATTGTCTCGGTTTATTAAGAAAATAGTAATGGTTTCCAGTTATTACGGTTTGTAATGCTCTAGATGCATGTAGAGGTTATGTCCGAACAATTCCTTATCAACTGAAAAACACGGCTAAGGGATATGGGAATACCTCTTAGACATTAAAGAGAATGCGGATCCAAAACTAATTGAGACGTTGAGAAGAGAAATAAACGCTTCCTGCATTGCATCAGCCAAAATATTGCTAACCGTTGCCTACAGACCTTGACCTCTGAACTCTATGTATGTATCACTTTGTCGAGTTTTACACACACACACACACACACACACACACACACACACACACACACACACACACACACACACACACACACACACACACACACACACACACACACACACACACACACTCAACATGAGCCTGTGTGGTAGTAATGATAACAAGAGCTACTGAAGTACATGATGAGAGGAGAAAAGGAAGTGGAAGAAGAGAAGAAAGCGTCAGGTCCGGCCGACTTTCCCCAAGGGAAACGTCTATTCATTTCTGTATTCTGTTTTGTTGAGCCTGGTAAATAAAAGATATTTAGCAACCGAGTCCATTCACCACTAGTTTCATAGATATTCTTGATGTCTAGAAATTATTCAAATTCCTAACCTTCATGGTTTGAAGGAGAATTCATTCAAATGTGTTTCGACTACGCTGCATTTATAAAGTAGGTCACTTGGTTTGTCTGAGAGCAAAGGTAGTGATCAAAACCTAACAGTCGTAGCTCTACACTAAATTGTCCTACAGTCGTTGTGTTTACTTGTCCAGAAGTGCGTTTTCCTTAATGTCCCACTTTTTCTCCGCCCAGAGGCGCACTGGAGTCCTTTTTACTTCCTAGTGCTGTAGTGTTTTCTTATCAAGAGTTGTCGTACTGAGAATTATAACACATACCTCAGTGTTGTAGTTCTTATCTTGCCAAAGGATACAACACGTTCCTTACTTGTACAGAGATATAGCAGTTAACATTCTTGTATAGAGATATAACACGGTTATTACCGTCGTAGAGTTTAGTTCGTGAAATACGTACGACGCAGCTTCTTGTTCCGGATAGTTCACCCCCCCTGGGAAGTGACATACACGAGACATCTCGAATTCTTTGTTGTAACAGATAATCGCCACAGTCGTCACATACCCACCTCGATAATGGCTTCACTCTCGTACTTTTCTCCGTTCTGACTGCCCGGCGTAAATCTCCTGAAACCCTTAGGCCAGAACCGCTGAGAAGGGGGAGAAGCAGTAACCTTTTTAGACGTATAAATAGGATGATATAAAGAGTATAAATTGCAAACCAGCTGGGAGAAAATTGTGAAATTCCAATGAGAATAAGTTAGAAGGACAGTGTTGAGAAAAACACAAAGCTACTTACAATAAATGAAACAAGAGCAATGAATAAAGGATGGTAAATACAATGGATGGACATAAGAGCTACAGTTATAGGTTACAAAACTAGGAAAAATAAGAAGAAATTACCAAAAAGTACTGTAGCAAATGAAAAATAAAGAAGATATATACCTATCTGTGTGTGGGCGGAGGGGTTGGGTGGGGGTGATGATGATGATGATGATGATGATGATGATGATGATGATGATGATGATGATGATGATGATGATGACCATGTGTATATAAGGGCGCTCAACTACAGGGTCATCAGCGCCCGTTAAAAAAAAAAAAAAAAAAAAAAAAAAAAAAAAAAAAAAGCCTAAATCAAAGCAACAGCCAGAGACAAACTAAACTATACATTGGAAAAAATCAAAATAAAATGGCAAACAAACATGCGCAATTAAAATAAAATAAAAAACTATAAATAACAATTAATAAAACGTCCAAACGCATAAAAACGTTTCTTTAAATAAGTGTTGTAACAACTTCAGTGGAAAAAAGGGTTTAAAACTACCTGCTCAACGGTGGTCGAATCAATTTGCTCCTTTTCCTCGGGGTTGGGCTAGCATTTATGACGGACTTATCCTGCCTTTTTTATAGTGTTCTGGCAGTGATAGCAGACTCTTCTTGATTTACATTCTCTCTGGAAGAGGACTACTTTGCATCTAATCATTTCGGGTTCAGAGACTCGAACCCATCGGAAACTGCGATCGACGAAGATGAAAGTCGCCGATCGGAGTCCTCTCCAGATGATTCCTCAGATGATATTGACGGAGGAGATCATCGCGGACTTTTATGCTGGCTAGGTTTGTTTTCACTGGTGTTACTACTTCCCCTAAGGAAGTCAGTTCTGTCATATGAAGTCTTGAATTTCCTTGGCGATACATTAAATATTAACGGTTCACATGTCGTTCTGGAAGTAGATGGTTTCGGCGGACATGGCTGGATCCTTCTTCTTAGGAGAGGACTTTGTAGGCGCGCTCACTGTTGTCTGTTGCTTTGGCTATGATCTTGCTGTAATTGTTCCTTCCGCAATTAATGCCTCGTTTAAGTCGCTAGTTTGTGTTGCGATTTCACGTCTAGGTACCGGCTTACCTGCAACTGCACTATAAGAGACAGTCCTAGGGACAGAAGGTTGACGAATACGCAAGAGTTTCCGGGCTTCGAAGGACACTTTCTCTCTTACCCGGGAACATTCTCTGGAGTTCGATGAATGATTGCCACTGCAGTTAACACGTTTTGCAGGTGAAGTATATGCATTATTATGTTTGACTTCCCCACAGTCAACGCAGGTAGCAACTCCATTACAAGAAGCAATCGTGTGGCCAAAGCGCTAGCATTTATAACACCTCGTATACACTGCCGATCAAAGGTAAGATCTTTGATCTACCCGATCAAAGGTAAGAAACAGGGTACCAGTGGGCATTAGTTCACCTCGTTCTTTGCGGCGGACTCGATATAACTTGGTCACACCTTGTTCCGCCAAGTTTTCCTGAATCTCCTCATTGGACTTACCGTCCAACGCGCTGGTGATTACAACACCACGTGAGGAGTTCAGAGTCCTATGCAATTCAACGCGCACCGGAGAGCTCGCAAGCATATTCGCGTGCGTCGATGGAACAGCTTCACTGCGAGATCGAGTACATGATTTTACAGGACCAGCAATATTATCTAAACTGTTCATTATTCAGAACGGGTTCATGGTAGTAAATGTTCGACCTTCCTCAGTTCTAGTAACAACCAAATAGCGAGGACCACAAGACTCAGCTACTTCCTTTCCACGTTTGTTAACAGTTTTGTTTATTTTATCAGTTCCTATAGCGATAATGTCCTCCACCATTGCAAACGTCTCCGATGGTTGGGGGTTTGTTGTTTTGTAATTTTACGTCCTCCAACCTTAAGTCATATCGGACGATGAATGAAATGGGTGAAATGATGCTCATTGAGCCCGGGGTCTGTGGAGCTTAGAGTTACCCGATATTCGTCTTTCAGAATAAAGGAAAAACCCGGGAAAGCCTTATCCAGGTAACTCACCCTGACCGAGATTCGAACTCGGGACCTCTTGAACGTGAGGCAGACACGCGACCATTTACGCTACCGAGGCGGGCGATGGTTGGGGGTGGATAGTTGTACAGAGAATAAGCAAAATTATAAAGTAAAGATGAAAGAAATTGTAGAGACGAATATGGAAACAAATGCTTGGGGAGTGCAGTGAAAAATTGTAAAAAAAAAAAAAAAAAAAAAAAAAAAAAAAATCGCTTTCTCTAAATTATTTCAACATTACAAAAGGAAGGTGTTGAATTTAATAAAGATTAGTATAAATCAGTAAGTTTTTTACTGAAGAAATTGCTTCAAGATGTCGTACAAGCAGAAGAAGATAGAAATGAATGTGACGGGGGGGGGGGGGGAGGTTGATAACAGTTAAATGATATGTGGTTTTGAATATTATATAAGAAGTATTAAATTATTTAAAAGAAAGAGCACTAGAGACGGACGGAATACACGCGGATGTGGTACAAAATCTGGAAAATGTATGTACATAGAACACGTGTTCGTGTCATTTATACCATGAATGCTTATGGCAAGAAAATGTCTCCAGAAGCTCTAATGAGGAAAATATAATCATTTTATAGAAATAAGAGATCAAAGATACAAAATTGTAAATTATTTTACATCCACATGTATTATTCATGTATTTGAGAAATTATTTTGAAACGTATTACACAAGTAAACACTTGTGGGTAAAATAATGTCATTATGGACGTTAGAGGATAGTCATTTGGATTAAGAAAGAAAGATATGTTAAAGCAGTCATTAACCGTGCAAATATGAGGAATGTATGCAGTCTGCTTTGTTCAAGTTATTGGGCGTTAAAGGGTATCCGAAGACACTTTATGATATTATCTTAAAACACTATTTTAGAAATAAAATAGTATTTTTACAACTAGCAGGAGAAAATGTTAAGAAGACCACAATAAAATTTTTCTACAGGAACATATTTTGGAATTTAATGAAAAAACCTTTGCCAAATTAAACAGATTACTATAAAAACTTAGAAAGTTTTTTGTATACGCAGGTGGATTTTTATATAATTTTGGAAACTATCAGAAAATTGTAAATAGACAAGAAACGTTAGATCATTATGGCAAAAGTGGTAGTAGAAATTTAACATTGTTTAATTCTGAGTATTAAGAAGTTGAATGAAAGTTTAAAATGTATGAATGAGATTTTCAAATTGTGATAGTATGGAGTAGCTACTGACTCCATTTGTTGCAGTTGTAGACTGTAGCTTGAAATTACTGTAAGGCAGTAGATTAGTTAGTTTGGTGGTTCAGTTTAATTACGTAATCTAGCTTTTGACTTTGCTTAAATTACTGTATAGCAAATATAACAAGCTTTTGAAGTTGGGTTGACAATTGGACAACACTGTCTGACTTAATTTTTAATTTACGTCCTCCAACGTCAAGTCCTATTGGACGATGAATGAAATGATGCTCAAATGAGCCCAGGGTCCATAGAGCTTAGAGCTACCAGATATTCATCTTTCAGGATAAGGAAAACACCGAGAAAAAGCTTTTCCAGATGACTCATCCTGATCGAGAGTAGAACTCAGGACCTCTTGAACGTGAGGCAGACATGCTACCACTTAGGATACAGAGGCGGGTGTGTGTGTGTGTGTGTGTGTGTGTGTGTGTGTGTGTGTGTGTGTGTGTGTGTGTGTGTGTGTGTGTGTGTGTGTGTGTGTGTGTGTGTGTGTGTGTGTGTGTGTGTGTGTGTAGTCATTGCGATACCATAAGCCCCTGACGCCTGTACCAAGTCAGACAGGCATTTCCACCAACAACGTTTACTTTGCTCTCCCACCCCCCCCCCCCTTTGATAAACCAGGTGCCATACTGGAAAGTGCCGACTGCTGAACCCTCCTAGGGGCTTGAACAATGACTGTCAAAATGTGCAGGTAGTTGACAAAAAGCGAACGGCCGGGATAAACTAACCAAACGGGTTTCCAGAAATATACGCGTACAAACCCAGACATTCTGCTGACATGCAGTAAAAATATTTCCATAGAATTTTAAAGTACACACTCCAATAATTAATAGTCCATTTTCAGTACCCGGTATCCAACCTGCCTCCCCCCCCCCCCTCCCACAGCATGTTCCAGTTTGATGTGCCACGTTCATCTGTACAAAAAGCTAATTGTGTTTATCGGCAGTTGCCTGTAGCACCGATCCTCGCTGAACTTTGTTATAAAACACATTGTAACTGGACTATGAGAGTGCCAGGTACCATAAACCCTTTCAAAAGTTTCGTAATTCAAACTTTCATTGCATTTGAATCCAATGGACGGGACATATCCACTCCCGTTTGGTTCATCGGTTTGACTACCGTTCATGGATTTTGTATTCTGTTAAAACTATGTCGCCGTAAAGTCCGACTACCCGCAGTACACGATGGTGGAACGGAGAAAGTGAGAGTGACACAGAGGGACACAAGCTGGCGTCCCTGTTGCAAGCTAATTTTAATAGTATTTTACCTTTCCATAAACGTAAACCTTGGTGCAAGAGCCGGCCAGCGGGCCAGAACCTGTCAACTCGACTGCCGTCCTCACGCCCACATACGCAAATGGGGATATGGGGAGGAGATGTGGTCAGCATCATGAAACTCTCCGCAGGAAAGTTGGCTTTCCAGACCAGGGTTTGCTACCTATCGTAGCATCTCAATTTCTTCGCGATGTTAATTGGGCACCGGTCCACCGCAAGGGCTGGGATCGACCCCCCAGTGCCTTCCGTGGGAGGGAACCAAAGCACAACACTCTAGCGCAGTTCGCCACGGTGCAGGATTACCTTTCCATAAACACACTTATAATTAATGTCACCCAATTATCGGAAAGCCAGTCCAACGACAGCTGAGAAGGGACCAGAGGCATACGGGCCACACCCACTCATCTATCTCAGTCTCTAACTGAGGGGTTGATTAGGGAAGTGTCACTTGTCGCTGGTCATCTCTTCCCCCCTCCCCTGCCATCTGGAACCTTCGCGGTGATTCACTGAAACTAGAGGCTTCGAGAAAACGGCGATATTCGTATAAAAAGGGCTGCAGTCAGTGAATTGAGTTAGTTCTTCTTGGCGAGCTGTGAGGTGCGTCCAGTAAGGGGACGAACTGCGTACGTGCGTCGGAGGAGTTTACGTAATTGCGAGTGCAAGTGGAACTCTAACGGACGAACTGGCGAATCGTAATTGTGTGCATTACGTAATTCTGTGCAATTGGCAAGTGTTCAACTGTAAGTCGGTGGAAATAAAGAACATTTTTGAGTGGTACAATTGGACTTTTCATTTCACGAACCCGCAAAGCCACACTGGTGTCAGGAAGCAAGACGACAACATCATCGAACATTACAGCCAAGGACGCGGCATTGGAAAAGATTTTGGAGAAGCTGACAGAAATGAAGACGGCAAATGAAAACCTCGCTGCAAAAACAGAAGCGGCAAATAACAGCCTGGCCGCGAAGCTGGAGACTACAAATAACAACCTGGCCGCGGAACTGAAACAAATGAAGACGGCCAACGACAACATCACCGAGAAGATGGAAGAAATGAAGGCCGAATTAACAGCGAAGACAGGAAACGGCAAACAACAACTTGGTCACGACAATGGCCGAAAAGATGGCCGAACTGACCACGGAAATGAAGGTGGTGAACGAGGCTCTCGCCGCCAAATTCGAAAAACAGTTGGCCGGCATGAGGGATGACGTGACGGAGCTGGGCAAGCGGATGGGCCAAGTGGACGAGCGCGTTGAGGACCAGGCGAGCCGCGTTAACGACCTGGAACGGAAGGCCGACAGCAGCGTCAAGTCCCTGAACGCCATGGTGGAGGACGTCGTCGGCAGGAGGTTGAAGGATTTGAAGGCCGATGCACCGGGACGCGACACAACATCGGCGCGCGTCAAACCTCCGAAATATGACGGCGCGTCAACATTTGAAGTCTTCCGCCGCCAGTTCGACACAGTGGCCAAGCACAACAGATGGTCACCGGAGGAGGAGGCCACACAGTTAATAGCCAGCCTCCAGGGACGGGCCGCGGAAGTCCTAAACGCGGTGCAGACAACGGCGGCGCCCAAGGACATCTGGGCGGCCCTGGAGAATCGTTTCGGAAACCACCGCTTAGCCGCAGCGTACCGCAGCCAGCTAAAAGCAAGGTCACAGCAGCCAGGGGAGACGCTGCAGGAGTTCGCTCTGGCAGTTGAACAACTGGCTAGCAAGGCCCTAGTCGATCTCCCACAAGAGTTCGTGTCCCAGGAAGCTGCCTAAACCTTCGTTGACAGGGTACGGGACACGGAGATTCGTCAGCGCCTAATGCTCGGCGATTATAAAATAATCCACGAGGCGCTACACCGGAGACAGAAGACCAGCCGAGGGACGCCGGCGAACACAAACACCTAATGGCCTGTGTTGGGGCGTGGACAGCCCGGGCACCTGCAGAATAGCTGCCCACACCAGAGAGAGCTGCCGGAAAACGAGTAACGGCCGTCGTGGAGAGGGGCACGTCGGCGCCATCACCATCATCCCCTCGAGCGACACTGCGCGCCGTCAGCCGGCGTATGGATGACAGCCTCGTCGCGGAAGGCTGGGTAAGAGGGAAGCCGTGCCACGTGCTGGTGGACACCGGGGCGGCCGTGACCATCATCAGACCTGACGTGGCGAAGGGTTTGCCGACAAGGAAGTCGAGCCGACCATACCAGCTTGTCACGGCATCGGGTGACACCTTGCCTGTAGAAAAGGAGGCCCTGCTAAAGCTGACCTTGGGAAGGAGTACCGTACGTCTGTGGGTGTTCGTCGCGAAGGTGGCTGAGGAGGTGATACTGGGATTGGATGCCCTCAGGAGCCACGAGGCAACGGTCGACGTCGGCAAGAAAGTCCTGTGGCTCAACGGGGAAGAGGTTATACTCCGTCAACCAGAGCAGCGCCTTGGAATTTGCAGGGTCGTCTTGAACGAAGACGTTGTTGTCCCCGCGAGGAGCGAGGTGATGGTGACGGCGCGACTGGAAGGCCGGAGAACCAGGAACATGATGCTGGACTGGAAGACGCCTGTACACGGACTGTGTGTAGCCAGGGCATTGCTGCCGTGCCAAGAGGAGGTGCCAGTGAGACTGCTAAATCCAACGGACACCGATCACGATGTCCAGGCCGTGACGCAGTTGGGAACCTGCGAGCACGTGGTGAGCGTAATAGCAATCAACAAGACACAGGAGCCGGCGCCGAAGCAACACCTGGGGCCCCGGCTAGAAGGCTTACTGGAGAGGGCGGCCGACCACCTGACCGCAGAGCAGCTGGAGAAAGTTCGACAACTGCTAAGATGGTATCAGCGCGTCTTCAGCCAAGGTGATAGTGACTACGGCCGCACGGACAAAGTGCTTCACCGCATCGACATCGGGGACGCCCGGTCTATTCGGCAACCACATAGACGCGTTCCGCTGGCTAAGCAAGGGGCGGTACGAGACATGCTGGGGGACATGAGATCCAGGGGAGTGATTGAAGAGTCGGACAGCCCTTGGTGTTCCCCTGTAGTCTTGGTGACGAAGAAGAACAGCGAGCTGCGCTTCTGCGTAGACTACAGAAAGTTGAACGCTGTCACCCGGAAGGACTGTTTTCCCTTACCCCGGATTGACGACACCCTGAACACGCTAGCTGGTGCACAGTGGTTCTCGACCCTGGACCTTAAGTCGGGCTACTGGCAGGGGGCTCTAGACCCAAGAGACAAGGAGAAGACCGCATTCTCGACAGGCTAAGGGCTCTGGCAGTTCATGGTTATGCCCTTTGGCCTCTGCAATGCACCAGCTACCTTCCAACGCCTCATGCAGTCAGTGATGAGAGACTGACTTACGACGCCTGCCTGCTGCACCTGGACGACATCATCATCGTCGGGAAGACTTTTAAAAATCACCTCGAGAATCTGAGTAAGGTGCTACAGAGACTGCAAGCGACCAACTTGAAGCTGAACGCGAAGAAGTGCCAGCACTTCCGCAAGGAAGTGAACTACTTAGGCCACATAGTCTCAGCATCCGGAGTGGCCACAGACCCGGAGAGGACACATGCTGTGAGGGATTGGCCTCGCCCAAAAGATAAGAACGAGTTGTGCAGTTTCCTGGTGTGCAGTTATTACCGCCGCTTCATAAAGGGGTTCTCCAACATCGCAAAACCCCTCACCCGCCTGACAGAGGAACACCGGCCTTATGTGTGGACGGAGGATGCCAAAAACGCTTTCCAGCACCTAAAGGAGACCCTGTGCAGTGCTCCAATTTTGGGTTTCCCACAACCAGGTGGCGCCTTCATTGTGGACACCGACGCTATCGACCATTGCATTGGAGGTGTCCTATCGCAGATCCAGAACGGCCATGAGTGGGTGTTAGCCTACTACAGCAAGACGCTATCCAAGGCAGAGAAGAACTACTGCGTCACCCGACGAGAGCTACTGGCGGTAGTAAAGACCTTGGAGCACTTCCACAAATACCTGTATGGTCAGCCATTTCACCTGAGGGCTGACCATTCCGCCCTAACCTGGCTATTGAGCTTTAAGAACCTGGATGGCCAGACAGCACGTTGGGTCCAGAGGCTGCAGGAATACGACTTCACCTCGGAACATCGTAGAGGGAAGAGCCACGGTAATGCAGACGCCATGTCCCGAAGACCCTGTCCAGAAGAGTGCGGCCAGTGCACAAGAGTGGAAGAGAAGGAGCGGGCCGCAGCAGTCCGAGTAGTTGTGGCAGTGGCTGCGGACGGCTGGGATAGCGCAGGCCTAAGGAGGGAGCAGCTGGCGGACGCAGCTTTGGGGCCACTCTTGAGGGAAGTGGAGGCAGGGACGAGACCAACCTGGGAGGACATCGCACCGAAGAGCGCCACCTACAAGTCGTACTGGGCTCAACGGGACTCGTTGAAGACCAGAGAGGGCGTGTTGTTCCGGGTATGGGAGTCATGCGATGGGAAAGCGCAGAGAGAACAGTTGGAGCTTCTCCCGAGAAAGGTCCCGGAAGTCTTGGAGGAAGTGCACGCCGGTACTTCGGGAGGACACCTGGGAGCGAACCGAACAATTGACAAACTACGGCAGCGCCACTACTGGCTGAGACTCCGAGCAGATGCCGAGAGATGGTGCCGTCAGTGTCACGTGTGCCCGGCGAGTCGTGGCGCCCAGACTAGGAGCTGGGGTCGCATGCAGCAGTACAACGTCGGAGCGCCATTCGAAGGATCGCCGTTGACATTGCTGGACCGTTCCCAGTTTCCGACCGAGGCAACAAATACCTAATGGTGGTCGTGGACTACTTCACCAAGTGGCCGGAGGTGTATGCCATCCCAAACCAAGAGGCAAACACAATCACAGACTGCCTCGTGGAGCAAGTGTTCTGTCGATTTGGGGTGCCGTTGGAGCTACACAGTGACCAGGGTACCAACTTTGAGTCCAACCTAATGAAGGAGGCGCTACAAAGGCTTGGGGTGAACAAGACCCGCACGACGACTCTACATCCCCAGTCGGATGACATGGTCGAAAGGTACAAGACCTTAGACGAACACCTGAGGAAGGTCGTGGCCAGCCATCAGCGAGACTGGGACGTCAAGGTGCCACTGTTCTTGCTGGCCTACCGCTAGTCTACACACGACACAACTGGAGTGACACCAGCCAGCTTAATGTTTGGCCGAGAGTTACGCCTCCCTTGTGACATGGCTTTTGGAAGCCCTCCGGAGGCGAAGCAGCCGGTGACCGAGTACGTGGAGAACCTGGTGGACCACCTCCACGACATGCACGAGATGGCTCGCCAGAACATCCAGAAGGCGAGCGACCGCATGAAGACCAGATATGACAAGCATGCCAACAGCCAAGGATCCAGCAAGGTGACCTGGTCTGGTTGTACCGTCCTACACGGACCAAGGGACGCTGCCCGAAGCTTCAGCAGCCATGGCAAGGGCCCTACCGGGTGTTGAAGAGGATAAATGACGTGGTCTACCGCATCCAGAAGGTGCTCCGAGGAAAGATGTTGGTGGTACACCTGGATCGTCTAGCCCGCTACGATAGTGCTGTTCGGGACGACCAGCTTTGAGGAGAGAGCAGTATCACCCAATGATCGGAAAGCCAGACCAACGACAGCTGAGAAGGGACCAGAGGCATACGGCCCACGCCCACTCATCTATCTCAGTCACTAACTGAGGGGATGATTAGAGATATGTCACTTGTCGCTGGCCACCTCTTCCCCCCTTCCCTGCCATCTGGAACCTTCGCGGTGATTCACCGAAACTAGAGGCTTCGAGAAAACGGCGATATTCGTATAAAAAGTGCTGCAGTCAGTGAATTGAGCTAGTTCTTCTTGGCGAGCTGTGAGGTGCGTCCATTAAGGGGACGGACTGCGTACGTGCGTCGGAGGAGTTTACGTAATTGCGAGTGCAAGTGAACTGTAACGGACGAACTGGTGAATCGTAATTGTGTGCATTACGTAATTCTGTGTAATTGGCAAGTGTTCAACTGTAAGTCGGTGGAAATAAAGAACATTTTTGAGTGGTGTAATTGGACTTTTCATTTCACGAACCCACAAAGCCACATTAACAAACAAGAAAACCTGCCCGAGGGGACCAGTGAAACTGTTCTCAAAAGTGGAAAACAAGAAATATCTAACTAGAAATAGATATAATACAGATTTGATAGTTTCACTGCATATTGTAGCCCCCACACAATTGAGGGGACCTGAGAGACGCCGGCTATATACGTTAACACCCTTGAAGGAATGCGAATAGAGCTCGGTGTGGAACTATGCTAATGTTTTTATCCAGTGGGCCTGAGGAATGTTGCGTGTTAGGCCGACAGTGACCTTGAGGAGGTCGGTCAGCTGTGCTCTGCACGAACCTTGTTCTTATAATATATCGCCTTGACAGAGACGAGTTGCTTTTATCTATATTTGAATTGCTGCGATAGACGTTCAAGTATTTTGGAGCGATTTCTCAGCTACATCTAACCTGTGTCTGTTTGCTGAATCTTTGTTCTTTTGTTACCGCGGGAATGTGTATGAGGACCCAGGTTCTATCTACATGAGTCGGTAGGACTTTCCTGTCCGTTATTTCCTTCACTGTCCTCTGCTGTAGGTTTGTAGGACCGGGCGACGGTGTTCGGTCAGATGCGGCTGGACGGTGGTTGTGCCCTGTGTGAAGATTTCATCCCTGGTGTCGTTGGGATTGTATAGTAAGGACCCATTTCTGTGTAGATTCCACCACGTTTTGTTTTCTTATCCCGGAGGGGATTCGGCACTGCGACCAGTCTTGGTGTATTGTACCTTATAGCCCCAAGTGGAGCATCCTCGAGAGGAAAGATGAGGGGAGAGGACAGAGAGGGCGGCCGTCCCAAGGAGCCACTACAGTGCAAAGGGCAGGGTCCCTACATCCACCACGGGGCTAGCGATTTTGGGTGTGCTCAGTAAGTGTTGGGTGCGTTCATCCTGGAAGTGTTAATGGCACCGTCCATGCGTCGTCATCCAGATTTGGTCTGGTCCTCACAGTAGAACCAGAAAGGGCAGAATGCTTACGTGGAGTGCTCTCGCCCTATTTGGGGAGGGGGCTTCCGCAGCATGTACCCCTAACTTTGTTCATCTGTCTATATAATATGTAGTGTTTAACGCCCGCTTTTACTACATACGGCACCGCAGGCGGTGACACTGATGATGCATGAGATGAAGATGGAGCACCGGTGGAATGAGATGGCGGGGGAAACCGGAGGTCCCGGAGAAAACCCGCCCCAACGCCGTGTTGTCCACGACAAATCTCACTTTGCGGTTGCCTGGGATCGAACCCGGGCCGCCTTGGTGAGAGCCAAGCGGTCTAACCACTGAGCCACGGCGTGGCCCATCTGTCTATACTTCATATAGAATTGGACAATAGAGTTTAAATTATATAATACCGGAGAAGCCAGTAGAATTTAACGATAAAGCTTGCTTATCTACAGAGAGGGCGTCGACATAACACTGGAGGACAGTTAGTGCCAGTATGACGTCAGCTCACACCGTTGTACACGACGTCACCGCACTCTGTACAAGGAAAGAGAAAACAGTTTGAGGTGTGCGAAAAGCAGAAATGCAGGAAACACAGGCAACAGAATATCATTATTGGTTTTACTTTATGAAATATTCCTCGATATCTAGGTTTAATCCAACTTACAACCAGTTACAAGTGGTTGTAAGGAAAGCACTATAGGCATATTTAAAATGAATGCAGCTTTGATCAGATTCTATAAAAAAAAGGTGCTTAATGTTAGTGGTGTCATTAAAAGCATTACATTTCCAACTGGGTTACTGACAGGACTTTTTTTTTCCAATTTACAACTTTAGGCTACATTTATTTGTATTCACCTTGTTGCTACCTTGGCTTACATGACACCCTGGTCTTCTGCTCTGCCAGGTAGCTCTTAACCTCCATGTCTCCTCGTTAATTAATTAGCCCCATTCTTCCCCCCCCCCCATCTTCCTTTTATATATTCTTTACATTTCTTGCCTATTTTTCATTTACTTTCTGCAGAAACTCACCAATACTTCTTACCTTCTTTTCCTCCTTTCCTGTTAACATTTTTATATCTTCTTTCCTCTTCTCTACTTTCTCCCATTTTCCATCCCAAACCTGTTGTCTCCATATTGCAACGTCCTCGCATTCTGTTACATAGTGTTCTATGATTTCTTTTCTCCCACACAATTCGCAAATCTCCTTTTCCCTACCTCATATCCCTCTTAGAAGTGTTATTGCTGATCTCATCCAAGCTAGCCCTTCTCTCTCTTGCTTATTGCAGTAGTCTACATATACTTCTCGTTCCCAGTTTCTTTTTATTTGCTTGTAATATTGTAATGATTTCGTATACTTTAGACTTCCCCATATTTCCTGTCTTTCTATATCTTCTATTCTGCATATTAACAATTTACCCACATCGCTTGTATTCCTTTCCTCTAATCTCCATATATCCCCCATTCCTATTTTTTCCATAATTTCTCCTATCTCTGCCCACCAATTGTTTCTAATCTTTTCTGGTGCCTCATGCATAATTTCATAATTTCCCTTCATCTTTGGCCAAGCACCTATACTAAAATGTTATTATTCTTTCCATTATTATTTCATTTCTTCTTGTCTTTCCTAATTCTACTAAAGCTACTTCCCAGTAGCTCTTTACAAAACCTTCTGTAGTTTTGGTCCAGCGTTTTGATTACCTCTGTGCCCCCCTCCAAATCTCCACTGCATACGACATTTTGGATTCTTAGTGCTTCATGCATTCTTTCTAACCACTTCATTGTCATTTCTAGCTTATATTTGCATATTCTTACCCCATTCACTGCCGCCCTTCCTTTTGCTTCAATTTTTCTCCACAGGAAGAATTAATGAAACACCAGCAGAACACACGTCAAAGTTTGTGTAGCTCTAGTTGCAATAATTCAACTGATTATAGCAATCCTGCATTCTGACCTACATCTACTTTTAACTACCGCAGAAAAAAGCAGTGATTCATAAAGACCTACCAAATACTATAAAGTAGTGTAATACTATATTGCTTCATGTTACAAGTTTATTTCATGAAAATTCTTTCATTTATTATACTTCGAAACTTTATGGTATGTTTTATGTTGTAATTAAATCTTAAGCGTGCAGATATAATGGTCAAGTTGAAGGTTTCAATGAAAATACAAAGAATGGAAAGGGGAGCAGAATGACACTGAAAAACGCAATGCCCTGGCGGAGATTTGAACCATGAATCCCCGGGATTCTGCACCGAAATTCTACTCAACTGAGCTCCCAAGAAGACATGTCATGTTACCTTACACGGGAGTTCTGGTTCAATCTCCGCTAGTCGTATTATTGACCTTTTCACCCTGATGCTACCTTAGCAACTTTAGCATGGACAGAGTATTCTTAATGATCTTCTTAAGACACATTCTCATAACTTATGAGAAAACAACGCTATTTTACTGACAGCAGTAATTTTTTAATGATACTTTGTAACTTGAAATTTAATAAGCTGAACAAAATAATTATTTTCTTCCCTCAAATCTCTTTGTATTTTGCAAATATTTAAATACAAAACATGAACGCAAAATTGTTTCAGCATTGTCTACATTTTAGTATTATTAATGTTAACTATTATGCAACAAGAATCAAAACAAAATACAAGAGCCAGCCAATGCGCCTGGGAAATTGTATGAACGTTTGGTATCTGAATTGTTTGCTTTTTACTGTACTTACATAATTTCATTTTAAAACTTTGATTTACTAATATCGGAAATATTTATCAATCTGTGCAGCTTTTAAAACACGTTTGAACACTGTTTCGTAATGCACATTCCAGTAAAATGTCACTTTTATCACAAACTCCTCTTCTTGATATTTTTCATTGCTTAAAACACTCAAAATGGCAACATGTTTTGAAGATTAACTTCTAAATTTTAATAACTAATTGTTTAAAAGACTCACTTAGCCATTTTAGAATTTTTTTAACTATGCAATTTATATTAAACACTTTATTAGACTGATATTAAAAAAATTAAAAATGCTATTATTCTTTGAATTTGAAGATAGAAGAATTTTCCGGGTTTAGGAGCCGTGGTCCTCATCTTCAAATTAGACTCCGGCTGTGAAAGCTTACGATTATTCATGCTATTCTTGTTGTTGTTTTTTTGTTTTGTTTTTTTAAAGCCTAGCTTCAGTTTCATTTCTGAAAACTACAATGTAGGGTTCACTGTAATGGCCTTTCGTTATCGGGACATAAAAAAACTATTACACATGTTGCAAACACAATTAAATTAAGATACATAGAACAAAATCATAAATATTTCTGAAACAGATGCTGATATATGTGATTGTTATGTTATATATGATACAAATTTAGGGTGGGTCAAATAGAAGCAGTGAATTTTGAGGTTATTCTCACGCACATTACCATGATGTCAGTAACATTTTGTGTAGTTCACGGTCCAGTCTTCCAACGCCATGACTAGCAGTCACTCAACATTCCCCTGTCTTTCAAGGACTTGGAATAACAGGAAATCAGTCCACTAACGAATTAACGGGACAATATCACTTTGCACACACCTCGTTGCAATCTATATATACGTCTCTCATTTGTTGACCAGAATTGTACATCGTATGCAGCGCATGCGCATCCGGTCAGTTTAAGAAACAACTGAGCATTTAGATGCGGAAGCTTTAGACACTCTCATAACCAGAATATTTTACTTTACGGAACATGCTTTGGTAGTTTACAGTATAGTGCCCACCAAAAGCTACAATTTGAAAAGGTTAACAATTATACAGAACGTTCTATAAATTTCTGTAACACGAAATGAAACGTTCTCCATCTCATTTCGTAAATGTCATTCCCTCACAATCTCGATTCAAGTGAATTAAGCATAACATGACTTATGTTTGATTTTGACGTAATGTTTAAACTAAGTAATGATTTCAACTTTCAATCGAAGCTCTATGATGTACAATAGAAGAATGGAGTACAATGAAATAAATGCAAATTAATTGTTCCTTCATACTAAACGTGTGTAGGCCAAAGTTTGAAAAAGGTAGAGTCAAACTGAAAAATCAATGCCATAACCGGGATTTGTAACATAGACCCTCCGGTCTCTATCCGGTTGTTTTTAACCATTGAGCTACCATGGAAAAATGCCAACATGGTATTGAATTCTCAAAATGACTCGCATGTTTCCTGGTAGACCACCAGGAGTTCTCATTAACACATGAAATGACTTACCTTAATGGCTATTTACTGGGCTGTAAGTACTTTAAGTTCCGGACTTTATAGTTCAGACCTCTATTAAGTCACTTAATGGAAATTAATCATTCTTTCGCACTAGCTGTGTGTAAGAGAAGGTTTGGAAAGGAGTAAGACTGAAAAATTCATGGCCAAATACAATGTCAGTTATCAGCTCCTCATATGTTCCAGAATTTTGACCCGTAGGAGTTGTGTTATATGCCAGTAAATCTACTGACATGGGACTGTGGCTTTTAAAAACAATCGATATGGTCAGGGTTTGAGACCAGTACCTAACCACAGAGCCACCCACACCGACACAATAGAGCACCAATTACATTGTATTTGTTTTGTAATTGACTTTAGTGCATATGTATGATACAGTATACTTAGAGAACGTCAAACATATTAGACGTGCAATCATTTTATGAACTTAATCGTTGAGCATTCTAGTTAAAAACAAATACGTAATTTTACTAGCAATTCATGGAATATTGTGTACAATTGCTAACCTCACCATTTACTGTTGACACAAGAACGTTTAAGGTATGTAAAACTTCTTAAATAGAAGCAGAACCAGATTCCCCTAAGAGGAAAGCAAATTATAGATTTTTAGGCAAAATTTACGCTTTCTGAACAATTGCATAGCTGGTCTGAAAAGTTCCTGACCTAATAAACATACAAGACTTTTTTCAGAATTTTTATTGTTTATTTTTTTATTTTTCAAGATAGTCCCCTTGTAACTCTACACACTTCTCCCAGCGATGCTCCCATCTCTGTAACCCGTCCAAATAGTACTCGGCGATTTTCAACATAGTCTCCTTGTAACTCTACACACTTCTCCCAGCGATGTTCCCATCTCTGTAACCCGTCCAAATAGTACTCGGCGCTTTTCAACATAGTCTCCTTGTAACTCTACACACTTCTCCCAGCGATGTTCCCATCTCTGTAACCCGTCCAAATAGTACTCGGCGCTTTTCAACATAGTCTCCTTGTAACTCTACACACTTCTCCCAGCAATGCTCCCATCTCCGTAACCCGTCCAAATAGTACTCGGCGATTTTCAACATAGTCTCCTTGTAACTCTACACACTTCTCCCAGCAATGCTCCCATCTCTGTAACCCGTCCAAATAGTACTCGGCGTTTTTCAACATAGTCTCCTTGTAACTCTACACACTTCTCCCAGCGATGCTCCCATCTCCGTAACCCGTCCAAATAGTACTCCGCGATTTTCAACATAGTCTCCTTGTAACTCTACACACTTCTCCCAGCAATGCTCCCATCTCTGTAACCCGTCCAAATAGTACTCGGCGATTTTCAACATAGTCTCCTTGTAACTCTACACACTTCTCCTAGCGATGTTCCCATCTCTGTAACCCATCCAAATAGTACTCGGCGTTTTCAACATAGTCTCCTTGTAACTCTACACACTTCTCCTAGCGATGTTCCCATCTCTGTAACCCATCCAAATAGTACTCGGCGTTTTTCAACATAGTCTCCTTGTAACTCTACACACTTCTCCCAGCGATGTTCCCATCTCTGTAACCCGTCCAAATAGTACTTGACGTTTTTCAACATAGTCTCCTTGTAACTCTACACACTTCTCCTAGCGATGCTCCCATCTCTGTAACCCATCCAAATAGTACTCGGCGTTTTTCAACATAGTCTCCTTGTAACTCTACACACTTCTCCCAGCGATGTTCCCATCTCTGTAACCCGTCCAAATAGTACTTGACGTTTTTCAACATAGTCTCCTTGTAACTCTACACACTTCTCCTAGCGATGTTCCCATCTCTGTAACCCGTCCAAATAGTACTCGGCGCTTTTCAACATAGTCTCCTTGTAACTCTACACACTTCTCCCAGCAATGCTCCCATCTCCGTAACCCGTCCAAATAGTACTCGGCGATTTTCAACATAGTCTCCTTGTAACTCTACACACTTCTCCCAGCAATGCTCCCATCTCTGTAACCCGTCCAAATAGTACTCGGCGTTTTTCAATATAGTCTCCTTGTAACTCTACACACTTCTCCCAGCGATGCTCCCATCTCCGTAACCCGTCCAAATAGTACTCGGCGATTTTCAACATAGTCTCCTTGTAACTCTACACACTTCTCGCAGCAATGCTCCCATCTCCGTAACCCGTCCAAATAGTACTCGGCGATTTTCAACATAGTCTCCTTGTAACTCTACACACTTCTCCCAGCAATGCTCCCATCTCTGTAACCCGTCCAAATAGTACTCGGCGTTTTTCAACATAGTCTCCTTGTAACTCTACACACTTCTCCTAGCGATGTTCCCATCTCTGTAACCCATCCAAATAGTACTCGGCGTTTTTCAACATAGTCTGCTTGTAACTCTACACACTTCTCCTAGCGATGTTCCCATCTCTGTAACCCATCCAAATAGTACTCGGCGTTTTTCAACATAGTCTCCTTGTAACTCTACACACTTCTCCCAGCGATGTTCCCATATCTGTAACCCGTCCAAATAGTACTTGACGTTTTTCAACATAGTCTCCTTGTAACTCTACACACTTCTCCTAGCGATGCTCCCATCTCTGTAACCCATCCAAATAGTACTCGGCGTTTTTCAACATAGTCTCCTTGTAACTCTACACACTTCTCCTAGCGATGTTCCCATCTCTGTAACCCGTCCAAATAGTACTCGGCGTTTTTCAACATAGTCTCCTTGTAACTCTACACACTTCTCGCAGCGATACTCCCATCTCTGTAACACGTCCAAATAGTACTTGACGTTTTTCAACATAGTCTCCTTGTAACTCTACACACTTCTCCTAGCGATGTTCCCATCTCTGTAACCCGTCCAAATAGTACTCGGCGTTTTTCTATGCAAAATAATTGTTCACGAAGGTGATTGCCTCTTCATTTGACAAAAAACTCTGTCCTACCAGCGCAATTTTCAGATGAGGGAACAAAAAGAAGTCGCTTGGAGCTACATCTGGTGAGTAAGGCGGATGGTCAAGCAAGTCAAACCGTAATTCATGGATTTTCGCCCTTACAACCGCTGAGGTGTGAGCGGTGTCTTGGTGAAACAGGAAACAGGTGAAACAACATTTTATTTTTCTGCAAATGTGGCCATTTTTTCGCAAGTTCTGCCTTCAGCTTGTCAAGTAATGATACGTAGTATGCTCCTCTAATAAGTTTTCCTTTTTGAAGATAATCGATTAAAATAACTGCATGACTATCCCAAAAAACAGTCACTATCACTTTCCCAGCCAAAAAAAAAGAAAAAAAAGATTTTGGTGTTTTTGAGGCGGTTCCTCCTTTTCAGTGCACTGTTTGGACTGTATTTTTGTTTCGGGCGCATAATGGTGTATCCAAGTTTAACCTACAGTAATTAATTGGCGCCAAAACTCGGATTTATTGCGCCTAAACTGCGTCAACAGAACATTGGAAATGTTCATTCGAACACGTTTTTGGTATAACGTTAGCAAACGCGGCACCCAACGCGCGGACAGCTTTCTCATATCTAAATGTTGATTCAATATGTGACAAACATGTTCTTTTGTCATGCTCATAGCCTCTGCTATCTCAGTCACTTTAATTCGGCGGTCGTCTAGCACCATTTGGCAGCATTTCGTCAGTAGTTGCAGTTTTTGGACGTCCCGAACTTTCACGTCTTCCCAAGTTCTTACGGCCACGTTTAAATTCAGCTGCCCAAATTTTCAACGTGGTAAATGATGGTACAGAGTCCCCATACACAGAATTCAACTCATCTTTGATTTGCGTAGGTGTATTGCTTTTCAAAAAAAATTAATGACAGCTCGATACTCGATTTTGTCCATTTTCATAAAAATATTCACATCAACTCACTCAGACGACTGTTACATAACAACTGGGTATCCAAAATGGCTGAAATTTGGCGAGAAACTGTCAACAGATGAACAACGAAAGTCAGTTGCTTTTATTTGCGAGTGCTGCCATCTTCATGTTGAAGTCGGAAACTTTTCAGACCACTCCCGTAAATACACCCCCATAAAGTTTGGGATCAAAACTCTTGTGACTCTTGGAAAAATTGTTTCTGGAGGACAAATTTGCGCTCTAAATAATTAAAATTTAATTCTGTCTTTTAAAAATATATAAGCGAATGAATGAATAAATAAAATAAACTACCTATTTTATAAATTAATAGTCATATATCTAAGCAATATTTCAGACACTTTACACAATGCATTTGGCAAGTGCAGAGTCAAAAATAAGTTTACGAACTTCCCTAGAAATTGCTTTATGTGTTACTGGTCCTAGAGTTATTCTCGATGTAGACAATCCTGCATTAAAACCGAAGATTCCTAAAAGGTAAACACCACAAATAGAAGCTGCCAAATGTTAAGTATTTGTTGGTGTGATGTTATGCGTATGCAACAATCAAATTAAAAGTTACGTTTTCAGTTGTACCAAACAGTTATAACTGTTAAATTCTGATTACTGCTGATATAAGTTTACAACCCCTACCTTCCAAATGTGTGTAGTCATGCATGGAACACGTCATATTGTCAACAAAAGGAAAGATGGGTAGGTAACTTAAGGGGCCTTAAATATAACATTTTAATACGAGTTACTTCAATTTTGATTTTATATGTATCAATCTACAGTTTTAAATTTGAATACTTTGTGACCTTTTCTATATGTTGGGTTGGAGCGGTGTGTATAACTTCTGTCTTGAAAGCAAAAATTATCCCTTTAATCTAACTCGCTTGTTTACGCTTGAGGTTTCTTCCAGTAGAACTTTGAGTAGTATAGAATTTCGGACCTTAGCTTAAAGATCATGTGTTCGAATTAACTTGCATGCACTGTCTTTCTTCCATTCATCCTCCTCTAGCCATGTTATTACAGTCCAATGATGAGTTATAACCCCTCGACTTGTTCTGAGGTTGATGAATGTGTTTGTCTTCTTTTCTGAAGGGTAGTTATTTTGCATACCTATTTTTGTACCTGCCCTCTACATATGGATACGAAAGGACCCTTTGGCCCCGGTGTAATTTTGAAGTCAAAGGAAGCCGATCATGTACAGGAAGTCTATGGAAGACTGCCGTTTGGGAACTGAATGTCGCCATGAGATAGTGAGTACCTTCTTTGAAAGTAACTATCTAATACTCTAATAAAACAGAAAATGAAGCGGCATAACCATGGTCTTTAAAGGACAAGCATGAAGTATATTATCATGCTGCTCAAAAGGTTACCTGGCTTTATCTTTGTTAATACAAACTCTCAGATAATGCACTGATTATTCTCGTAAGAGTGAGAGGGTTACTGGGCGTTTTTCGGATGTTTCATAAGCACCAATGAATGCATCACTTCAGCCAATAGAACGCACAGGAATCAGAAATGACAGATAGATGTTATGTCCACGTGGAGTAATTAGTGATTCCTTAACCACATCAGTAAGATTCACATTGTCGAGATAGTAAATAAATACAGAGTACTGTTGCACCTACAGTTAACAAGTATTGAGTCATGAAATAATTTTTTTTATTTGAACCTTGTTTAAAGTCGCTACCTACATGGCCATATTGCGACTGTACATAAAGTAATTACATAATATTTATGTTAACACAATGATACATCATGACACAATGTTCATAAAGTTATATGAATATAACATTGTTTGATAGGTTTACAATAAAGTGGAATATTAGCGACAGTACAATCTTGAAAACAACAGTGACTCACTAATATTACAACAACTGAAATAATGAAGCGTCATTTGTAAATTGTAGAATGTTATTTATCATTAATTACATTAGAATCATCAGATGTGTATCTGGCACATTTAGTGGTGATATGTACAGTTGTTAAAGCTGTCTGACACATCTCACATTTGGGGGCCGGATCCTTGGATATGATGTGTGAATGCAATGGCCAATTCTTAGTCTAGTTAAAGCTACTTGTTCTTTACGTTTCAGTTGTTTAAGACGAGGTCTTAATATTCCGTTAGTCATTATATCCTGCAATTTGCTGTTTCAGTTGTTATACTACTGATTTTTCCAGATTCTTCTGATGTAATTTTTAATATCGACAAAGATAAAATTCTAATATCAGAATCCATACAATTAAAACTACAAATATTCTTGTCATTATATTTAATCTATATTTTATAAACATTTATTTATGAGAACAGCCTTTAACTTCCATTTAAAATGCTGTCTTGAGAGGCTAGCTATTGATTTAATATCAGATGGCAACTGTATAGCTTAATTCTTGGTGTATATACATTCCTTTGGGAGACAGTTTTAACATCCACATTTGTTCGGCTGTTATTTTCATGCACCTGACTGTCTTGAACTGGATTATAATTGTTCACAACAAACATTATAGTTGCATAAGCATACACATGGGAATTATTTTTTTACTAATAAAAGTTTCCCTGCAACATTCTCTTGCTATTAGATTAAACATGATCCCAATTCATTTTTGTGGTAAATAAATCAAATTATTCATGCGTGTTTTAGCTGCTGAACCTCAAATTTCAATTTCATAAATTAAATGCCGATAGATACATCCACAGTATATTAATTTTAATAAATTTGTATTGTTGTACTTGCTAAAAAAATCTTAAGAGATATTACGATTTACTGATTTTTCCACGTTTTCAGTATGATCAGCCCAAGTTAGTCGATTATCTAATACAATGCCAAGAATTTATGTGTTTTTACTTCTGACACAATGCCACTCTGTACCTTTAGAATTATATTACCAGTGTACTTCTGTAAGATATTGTATTATACTGTTTTTTTTTTTCATATTTCAATGCAGGATAACAGATTGAAAATAGTTCAGCAATTCAGAGATAGTGTTTTTTAGAATGACAAGCTTTTACAAATACTGATGCAGTTATAATAAATGCATTTCTATAGTTGTTCGTCACCTGTAAGCACATCCATTAGATGAAATTCATTAAAAGTATAATACAAATCCTGAACAAATAGAAGCAATTGTATCTGTTACATCACTGATAATGCCGAGCGCCATTGTTTGGTGGATACAGCAAATATAATATTAAAACAGAGTGATTGCGGATTCCAGGAAACTCTAGCCTCCCAAGGTACTATACAATGGATACCCTTAGAAAGCAGGAATCGTTATACAAGTTGCTGTGTTCATGGTTTTCAACATCCATCTACAATAACCCGCTTTCGAAGTAGGTTTCGATTATCGATATATCGATAACATTAACTCGACTACAAAATCGAAACTATTGAGTGCAAGTTGATCAAGCAGTAGCCTGGTTGTCGTTGCATCTCCGAAAATCGGCTCAAACCTTGATCAAGAATACCGCACAAGGCCATACAAGTTTATATCGCAATATGCTACAATAAACACGTCCATCAACAATGATAATTCTCTTCTTACAGCAGTAACACGGAGATGAGCTCAGCCTCTTTACCAAGTTTATCGACCTTAAAGATACAGAAGTAATACTTGCGCCATGAACTAGGGATATGGTCATGCTCACAATCAGTTTAGTGGATCACCAGATAACGGCCGTACATTTAAAAGAACATTACGCAGGTGCCTTTATCTGACACAACGTATATTCCCGATCTTCTGAAGGACATTGCTTCTTATGCAACATTCACGTGGACTTCATATAATGCAGAAAACCGTCCTTAAACCCTCCTTTACGTAAACTTAATATCATTTAGTAACTGAAAACTGGAAGAGCAACAAAAGTGAATGTTTTAATATTATTTGTCCTTAATTTTGAGATCACGAAAAGCTTCAAATAATCCTTTAAATGTCCGCCTCGTGGTGGTAGCATGTCTACCTCACGTTCAAGAGGTCCCGAGTTCGAATCTGGGTCGGGATGAGTTACCTGGATAACGTTTTTTCCGGGGTTTTCCCTTATCCTAAAAGACGAATGTTGGGTAACTCTAAGCTCTATGGACCCTGGGCTCATTCGAGCATCATTTCACCAGTTCCATTCATCGTCCGATATGACCTAACGTTGGAGGACGTAAATTAAAAAACAAAACAAAAAAAAATCCTTTAAAAAATTAATATAATTAAAACTTATTGAATTTCAGCCGTAAAAGTTGGTCATGCATGTTTTAAAATGTTTCTTCTCTAAACCAGACCTTTTCGAGAAAAAATATATTTATTTCAAAAGCTGCTTAACATTCGCTAATAATGGCTTTTCTGTAGTGTTTTGTTTTAATTTACGTCCTCCTGCGTTGTCGTATCGGACGTTGAGTAGAATGGGTGAAGTGATGCTCAAATAAGTCCAGGGTCCATAAAGCTTACAGTTACTCTACAGTCGTCTTTCAGGATAAGGAAAACCCCCAGAAAACCCTGCTACCATACACGCTACCGAGGCGGGCAGTACACTATATTACTCTAAAGAAACTTAAACTTTCCACAACTAAATGTTAAAAATAAAAAATAAAAAAGATAAAAAAGGATAGCTGCTAAATATTTGTGTATTCCAGCTTCAACAATTTTCTGTGAAAGACTACTTAGTACAGCAGGACTCATTTGTGACAGAAAAAGAAGTAGACTTGACCACGAATGAGTAAGAATGCTAGTGTTTTTGAAGAAACCTTATAAAAGAGAATTGTTTAAAAAACGATTTTGCATTTAAATTGTCTAATGTAGAGTTTAGAAATAACAGCACTGGTGGTTTTAAATTTTGTCTCATTAAATATGTACAACTATTTAATTTTATTGACATTAAACAGTTCTCCCAACATTCTATTTTGTACTGAAAATAGAAGTAGAAATGAAGGTATCCAGTATCGAGAATTTAGAAAACCTAGATACCCAACAATATTTTGATGTTTTGTGACTACTAAGTTTAAAACATTCAATGTAAGCCAGATTTCTGTTACCTTTTTCATTTTACTAAAACCTTTCCTGCCTTGCGCGGCAGTTTTCAACATTTGAAATAAACTGTCACTAACTAAATAAGAACTCGTAAATGAGAGAACCATGTCAGGAAATTACTCAAATTAAAACACGAATGTGCCACTATTGCATAACTTGTTCTGTAAAATAAGTGCAACGAGGGCTGTTCAATAAAGAAGGATCATAAATATTTTACGGTCATAATTTTTTCGCACTAAAATTCAATGTTATTATATTCTGTTAGCTTAATGTAAAACAAACACGCTGTAGTAGTTTCATTGTTGGTAGTCCTGGTTCCCGCCAGTGAGAACTAGGCAAGTTCAGACATGTTCAGTATCGCCTACGGCTGTAATGGAGGTAACATGCAGTTAAAGTTGATGTTAGAGGAAGATCCGGAGTTTCTTTCAAACGTAGTCACTACTGATGAAACTTGGCTACATCATTTTGATCCTAAGAGCAAACAGCAAAGCTCAGTGTGGAAGTCTCCTTCGTCACCAACCCCCAAAAAAGTAAAAGTGGTTGCTTCTGCTGGGAAAGTTATGGTCATCTCATTCTTTGATTATTCGTGGAATGGTTTATCAGCATGTTGTACCTGCACACACATCAGTAACTGGAAAATACTACAGAGATGTCTTGAAAACATTGCAAGTCCATATCAGGCGCAAAAGACCACATTTCTGTAAAGCAGGCTGGATGCTGCACCACGATAATGCGCGGCCGCATATTGGCAATGTTGTTGATGAATATCTTGCAAAAATCAACGTGAAGTGCATCCCTCACCCTCCCTATAGTCCGGATTTCGCCCTATGTGACTTTTTTCTATTCCCTAACTTGAAGAAACGCCTTCGTGGGAGCCATCATCCATCATCAGAAGCAGTGGTGAAGGCTGCGGAGGAGATTTTGAAGGATCTATCAAAAAATGGTTCCCAACATGTCTTTGAAGACTGGCAGGAACGCTGGGACAAGTGCATTACATTCAGGAAGATTATTTTGAGAAGGACCATAAAAATTATGAGCATAAGTAAAGGTACGTTGTAAAAAAAAAATTGTGATCATTCTTTATTGAACAGCCCTCGTATAAAGCTGATGTTTCCAAAAGTATAAAAACACGAGTCATATGTATTGAAAATTTAAATCTGTAGTTACATAAATGTTGGTTTTAACGTCAGAAACAGAATTACACATCGTCTATGTACGTCATGACTCTTGTTAAAGACATGTTGCTATAGTTCATTCTACCTTATGACGTCGTTAGTCAACTGCGCTATCTAAACGTTCACTTTCTTACAGTAACAGATGTAGTTATGTCAAAAACATAACTTATATCACTACATTACTGATAACAATGAAATTTACCTCCATGGAGATAATACTTACACGTGTTTAGCGCATTTTCACAAACAGATTCCGAAAATGATGCTTAAAATAGCACATCACATCACCATTTGTAGATATTTTAGACATAAACTGAGTTCGCGTACATGGTAGGTTGCCACCCTTGTCTTACACGATTATGTACGCAGCTACTGACGAAATGTAAAGATAAAAACATGCTGTAAAATTTAACCAGGATCAAGGTGAAAAGATCTTGGCTCTCAACCGGAAAATTCTGAAAGTGAGACATTTTGTGGAGGAAGTAAGCTTGCACCATTTGACAACCGACAAAATTTGTCAAAAGAAGAACCTGAACTTCTAGATTCCAAGCTGCAACAATTGAATTTATATAGGTGGTCTGAAAACTTTCCGACCAAATAGAGATACAAGACATTTTTTTCAGAAACTTCTGTTTTATTTTTCAACATAGTCTTCTTGTAACTCTAGACACTTCTCCCAGTGATGCTCCCATCTCTGTAACTCGTCCAAATAGTACTCGGCGCTTTTCTCTGCAAAATAATTGTTCACGAAGGTGATTGCCTCTTCATTTGACGAAAATCTCTGTCCTCCGAGAGCAATTTTCAGATGAGGGAACAAAAAGAATTCGCTTGAGGCTAGATCTGGTTCAAACCGTAATTCGTGGAGTTTTACCATTGCAACCGCTGAGGTGATTGACGGTGCATTGTCTTGGCAAAACAGGATTTTCTTTTTCTGCAAATGTGGCCGTTTTTCCGCAAGTTCAGCCTTGATTTTGTCAAGTAATGATGCGTAGTATGCTCCTGCACTGGTTAAAACTTTCTGAAGTTAATCGATTAAAATAATTCCATGACTATCGCCCCCCCCCCCAAAAAAATAGTCGCCATCACTTTCCCAGCCGAAAAAAAAGTTTGTCCCTTTTTGGAGCCGGTTCCCCCTTTGCAGTGCATTGTTTGGACTGTATTTTTGTTTCGGGCGTATAATGTGTATCCAATTAATCGGCGCCAAAACTTGGTTTTATTGCGCCTAAACTGCGCCAACAGAGCGTTGGAAATGTTCATTCGAACACGTTTTTGGTCTAACGTGAATAAACGCGGCACCGAACGCGCGGAGAGCTTTCTCATATCTAAATAATTATTTAATATGTGACAAACACGTTCTTTTGACATGTTCATAGCCTCTGATATCTCTCTCACTTTAATTCGGCGGTCGTGTAGCATCATTTGGTGAACGTTGGCGATGTTTTCGTCGGTAGTTGCAGTTTTTGGACGTCCCGAACGTTCATCGTCACCCAAGCTCTTACAGCCACGTTTGAATTCAGCTGCCCAAAATTTCACTGTGGTAAATGATGGTACAGAGTCTGTTTACATAGAATCCAACGCATCTTTGATTTGCGTAGGCGTATTGCCTTTCAAAAACAAATATTTAATGACAGCTTAATACTCGATTTTGTGCTTAATCTCATATCAACTCACTCAAACGACTGTTACCTAACAACTAAGCGTCCAAAATGGCTTAAACTTTGTTGAGTAACTGTCAACAGATGAACAACAAAGTCAGTTGCTTTTATTTATGAGTGCTGCCATCTTCATGTTGATGTCGGAAACTTTTCAGATCATCCTCGTATATAGTCAAAATATTATTGTATGCATGTGAAGTAACATTTTGGTTTAACTTTAATTCACTATGATATATAGTACTATACCATATATCATTATTTCACAGTTATAAATGTAACATATCTGAAACCTGTTGTAGGTGAGAATCTAAATGTCTTCATAGATTTTTAATCTGACGTGATAGAAGATTTATGCGGCGATTTTAAAATTCAGTTCCTCCTTTTCCTGAAGAATTACCTACCTTTATCGCTCAGGTATGAAAAAAATTGTTTGGGGGGGGGCGTAGCGTAATAATGTAAAAAAAAGCAGAAACAGTTTACGCTATCTACTTCAAAAAGCGAAAGGGAGCAAGAATGGGCAACAAAAAATGGGAATAAAGCAGTAAGCTAAAATATTATAAAAGACAATATACTGATGCAGTTTCGGTTAAAAGTCACCTACATTCGCACATTCTTTGCTTATAAAAATAATGACCTGTGAGTTTTCGTCATCTTTCTGAGGTTCCTACAACAATACGATTTTGTTAACTGCAATCAGACTGCGTTATCTATTGTAACACTGCACACCTACTTCTATGATGTAAAAGCACATACAACAATATTCCTATTTTAAATCAAAGACCAAGTTTTCTGTGAATGGATGTACTTTTTTGCTATACTTTTTAATGTTAGTTATGAATCACCAAATATAAGTTTAATGTAGTAATTTCTCCAACTCGAATTCTTTTACCTACAGATTTTTCAAGGTATTTTATATCTAAACACTTAATGTAAATGTTTAAAGAATGCATTATGTCACGTATGTCTTCTACATATGAGGTGAAGAGCCTTGGTGCGTGCAGGTGTGTTCCCCATCTCTCATGGGAATGCTTGGGCATGTGAGAGAGGCAGCTGCTCCTGGACCCAACTCACCCCAAGGTCCCACATTGCTTTTGGTGCGCCTGCTGCGCGAGTGACGTTTAAACTGACATCGCAACTAAGGAGCTTACAGCATAAAAGCGGAACCAACTCCTAGTACGTCATTTACTCGACGTGGTGAAAGTATTTTGGTGTCTCTAATTACTATCTAAAGTTGGAGATAAATCGATTCCTATTAGATGGAAGCGGGGTAGCAGCGAACTTTACGCCCGCATCTGTAGCGTAGGCGATATGGTGTCTGCCTCGTTCGAATCTCGGCCAGGGTGAGCTATCTGGATAAGGTTATTTCCGGAGTTTTCCCTTATCCTTAAAGATGAATGTCAGGTGGATCCTGGACTCATTTGAGCTTCATTTGAACTATTTCACTCATTACCCGATATGCCTTAACGTTGGAGGACATAAATTAAAAGAACGAAGTCTACTCCTGCCAAAGAAGATGCAGTCACTAAGGAGCCATTACTTGGATTGTTCTATGCTTCTAGTTAATGATTTTCAAAGTATGGCGTCTCGCTCAAAGTAACTCTTCGCTTTAAGTTTCCGACTGCTGTAACGTAACCACTGGCGCGACAGACCTAAAAGGGCCAAGGCCTACCAACCCGACTGCTGGCCTCACGCCCACTTACGCATGGCAGAGGCGGATGATCATTTAACCGATACGGGGAGGAGATGTGGTCAGCATCTCGGTATCCCCCAGCCAGAACGTTGTCTTTCTTGACCACGGCCACTTGCCTATCGTCAGCTTCTTACGATTCTGAGTGGGCACCAGGGTGGGACCGAACCCAGGCCGCTTTCCGTGGCCAGGGACCAGGACATGCTGCCTTAGCCACGCCACAGGACTTCCGACTGCTGTAGAGGAGTATAATGCTGCCGCGTAAACCTCTTCCCTTTTAAAATCCAATAATCCTACCTAAAAATGTCCTAACAAATTACAACATGCGGTTAGACCCTACTGAGCGTGGGCACGTAGTAAAATGCACTCTGGTTATGCATAGCCTGCCAGCACTCAATCGGTCAGTCCCGTAGATAAAATTCGACTCTTTAAGCGGATGAACTCTCCTTTGCAGGATAATGAAGTGCAGGTCAGAGTTATATTTTGGATGTAAATATGCGAACATTAATGCACATGTCAAATAAATGCGGGGAGTGCAAACCTGCAGACCTATGGACCAACTGCCTCTGTATAACAAGTGTAATTGCATTTCACACAATGTACAACAATTCTATATGCAGTTAGTAACTATAGAACTAAAAGGTTGGCTCATAAGTCCTGGCACTTTCTTTTAAGTGGAAGTTTTGCTTGCACAATAACAGTTTTGGCAATGGTTTTATGTTAATGGATAGAGGAATGAGTACTCTTCAAAATTGTGTGGATAGCTATGTTGTGAAAAATTTAGAATAACAATGATTTAAATTTTAGTGGAGAACATTGGAAGTGTGATCTCGAGCATGTTCCTTTCACCTTCAGTTAATTTCGCTAATCTCATTTAGAGACTAAAACGTCACACATTTGGATCGTGTACTGTCTGTTCTATAAATATCTAGCATTTCTATCTTACAAGTGAATGATATGGTAAGATCTTCCTTACATTTTAGTCATAGCGTACAAGAGTTAATATCAGGTTGATGGAGTTTTTGAAGTTAGGTGATATATTATCTGATTTGTCAAATTGACTTTGTAATCTTTGCAATAAAGTCCATCATGTGCAGTTATAATTTCATCATATTAAGTTTCTCTGTTCCATTTATTCCATAAAATATTGTAGAAATCACATGAAGAAGCAATGAATTAAATAACTAGAGTAGTAATTGTTTCAATTCTGAAAGCATACAGCAATGGATGTGTAGCAGGCATACTCAACAACTTCTTTAATTGCTTCACAATAGATCTGACTAGAGATTCAAATCTTCACGGTGAAGTTGGTAACGCTTTTGTACAGTAGATTCGAGCAATTGATTTTTAGAGAACTCAAAACCCCCTTCGTATAGAATTTCAACAGTCTAAACTAGTGATCAGCGTGCACCCTCGTGCTGCCGTCTGTTACCCGCATACACGCTAATGCACTCGGAACTGTTGATGGGTAAGCAGTGGTGCAGTGACGGCTTTTCCGTAGTGTCATGCAACTCCTTAGTCACGTTCAGAGACAACCAAAGCATACAATGTTCACATGTATTTAAATAAGTATATGTTATGTAATTAGCATACCAGGTATTCAGCCGTTTCTTTCAGGAAATTAATAGGCTAAAATAAATATATAATATACTCTAGGGCAGTCTTATTAATGCTGTGTCATATAGAACAACTTTAATAATAATAATAATAATAATAATAATAATAATAATAATAATAATAATAATAATAATAATAATAATAATAATAATAATAATAATAATAATAATAATAATAATAATAATAATAATAATAATAATAATAATAATAATAATAATAATAATAATAATAATAATAATAATAATAATAATAATAATAATAATAATAATAATAATAATAATAATAATAATAATAATAATAATAATAATAATAATAATAATAATAATAATAATAATAATAATAATAATAATAATAATAATAATAATAATAATAATAATAATAATAATAATAATAATAATAATAATAATAATAATAACAATAATAACAATAACAATAATAACAATAACAATAATAACAATAACAATAATAACAATAACAATAATAACAATAACAATAATAACAATAACAATAATAATAACAATAATAATAATAATAATAATAATAATAATAATAATAATAATAATAATAATAATAATAATAATAATAATAATAATAATAATAATAATAATAATAATAATAATAATAATAATAATAATAATAATAATAATAATAATAATAATAATAATAATAATAATAATAATAATAATAATAATAATAATAATAATAATAATAATAATAATAATAATAATAATAATAATAATAATAATAATAATAATAATAATAATAGTAATAATAGTAATAATAGTAATAATAGTAATAATAATAATAGTAATAATAATAATAATAATAATAATAATAATAATAATAATAATAATAATAATAATAATAATAATAATAATAATAATAATAATAATAATAATAATAATAATAATAATAATAATAATAATAATAATAATAATAATAATAATAATAATAATAATAATAATAATAATAATAATAATAATAATAATAATAATAATAATAATAATAATAATAATAATAATAATAATAATAATAATAATAATAATAATAATAATAATAATAATAATAATAATAATAATAATAATAATAATAATAATAATAATAATAATAATAATAATAATAATAATAATAATAATAATAATAATAATAATAATAATAATAATAATAATAATAATAATAATAATAATAATAATAATAATAATAATAATCACAACAGACAATACAGTAACAACCACACTGTAGCTTTCTGTTGGTGTTCCGTAATTGCTCCAGCATTGTCATTCTAATTTGTTGTAATCACTAGCATGACAAGTGCCTAGTGGCGCTGGAGATTAGATTTTCGTATGACATTCACGAGCTGCTCCTCAAAAACAAAATACTAGAACAAGTTAAATATTTTAATTACTTAGGTTGTGATATTTCCTATGAAAGTGACGGAGATTTAAAACAAAAGATCTATAAATTTCAAAAAATATGTGACACTCTAAAACGAACATTGAAAAACAAAACAAGAAGAGATACCATATTAAAGTTTTATAAGAATATGGCAGTGCCTGTTACATCTTATGGAGCCGAGACCTGGACCTTGAGCAGAACTGATAAAAGAATAATTGAAACGGCTGAAATGAAATTTTTGGGGTACGTAGCTGACTGTAGTCGTAAAGATCACATTAAAAGTGAAACAATAAGAGAACAACTAAAAATATTTACTTTAAATGACAAACTCAGGGAGTACAAACTGAAATGGCAAGATCATCTCTTTCGAATGCCAGAAGAAAGACTCACCAAACAGGCCTTGCAGTATAAACCAGTTGGTATTAGAGATGTTGGAAGACTACGGAGACCCTTCTGAGCCGAAATAGGCCTATCTGGCCTATCTTGAAGGTTGATGATGATGATGATGATGATGATGATGATGATGATGATGATGATGATGATGATGATGATGATGATGATGATGATTCAGGACCTTATTGCATCTTAAACATCGCGCAGCATTATGAAATGGTGTAAAAAATATGCCTGCTCCTATAAAGGGTTAAACAATCGTCGTGAAGATGTAGCCATCTTGTACACAATGTCCATACACAGGTAACTAACGAGCCTATACTGATCACCCCACAAGCTAACAGTTTGCTTCTCTCTCTCCACAGCTCCTGCACTATAGTGCATTCGCTGGTGCACTGCTTACCCAATAACTATTTTAGCGTGTCGTGAAGACCACTGGTCTAAATAAACGAGACAAAATTGATAAAGAAATGTGTGTAATTTCAAAATTAATTTAACTTCTTTTGGGTTACCATATGACAGAGAAACAAAGACAAATGGACATTTTGTTGAAAAGACAGTGAAAGGAGACGTAGCACTTGAAGCAGTGATAGTTTATCACGCATGTGTTACAAGTTTCAAGGATTTTTCGGTGAAGGAACTTGAAAGGACATTATGTAGAGGACCTTTCAGAATCAACTGAAAGAGGCAGTTATAATGTCGTTATAAGATATGAATTCCAAACATACAGACTGAAAACGACCTAAAACGATAAGGGAGAGAAGAATACCAAAATAACACAAAAACAGGGAATGACTGAAGCAATGAAAAGGGCCTCGGCAAGGTGAGGAGAAAGCAGTTTGGCAGGATCCTAAATCGGTGTCATAAATATGTCCAATTAACCACTATGACAAAGCTAATTATAAAATCATTATGTTTACGAGTAAGAGTTTGGAATTCCTGACTTCCAGGTTTATTTTCGATGCGTCATATACGTAGTGCAACATTCTGAAGCCAGAGCCCTCAATGATATATTGTTTCCTAAATGTTATTGACTGCGGAAATCCCGAAACCTTGTTGTTTTGCGTGATAACTCCGTTTTTGGCACAAGACCGACCCATCAGTCCATGTTTGAAGTATCAGCAAGTTTCACCAACTCATCTAGTTACATAAGTTTGACTGTCATAAGTCTTATCTGTCATGAATCATCTACGTTGTTCTCCCCATAAACCTAAAGCCTTATATTCCCAGCATATTGCCTGCATATCAGTGTACAAACACGATTATTTCTTAACTGTACTGAGCACTGTAAACACAGTGTTCCGGTATGCACTTAACTAACTGCTTGCACAATATTTTCATTTGAAATAGCGTACTACATGGCAAAGCGAAGAGGCATAACTTGAAAACATGTTTAGGCAAGCCTATCGCACATACACGGCAGGTCAGTGTATGTACACTCTGTTCAGGTGCAATCATGTCTTCTGGACAGCATCGGCAGTTGAAAGAAATCATATACAACATGAATGGATATTGTGAGAAGGAGAGTGAGAGAGAGAGAGAGAGAGAGAGAGAGAGAGAGAGAGAGAGAGAGAGAGAGAGAGAGAGAGAGAGAGAGAGAGAGAGAGAGAGAGAGAGAGAGTGTCAAAATGCTTTAGTGGCAAGTGACAAAACGGGTGGTAGCAAGGGTAATTTACATTTGAGTAAACTTTTCATATCAGACATATAGTTCCCAGGTGTTTAATTTGTGTTTCGTCATTTACTGTACGCAAGTTACTAATACTTCACTCTTCTAGTAAACAAGATAAAAAGCGGATGCAGCGCTGCGCCACTGAAGATCAATACGCCTCAACGCTCTGCATGTAGTGTATTGTGAAAGACAATTCTCAAATTCATTTTGAGATGACAACTTGAAATATCAGAAGTGCGAGGGGCGACTTAACACCTGTACCAATGTGTCCATGTCCCTGAAGGGAGCCCTTCTGGAGGGATGGATTAGATGAGAGGAAACTAAGGATGGCCATGTTAAGGAGAGACGACAGTAGAGAACAGGGTCCCTAACATATTAAGCTTCCTGATGGCAGGTCTAAACCGCCTTCTCTCCCCCTGCGGAATTACAACCCCTATGGAGCCCGAGACCTGCAGACCTCCCCCTATCCGGAGGACGAGCATTTACAGAGAGAACATTCCCGGCAACTCACTTCGACACTTAGAACCCTGAAATAGCCAACCAGGAGGAACGTAAAGTGAAACGGAGAGACAGAAATGCGGCGGGTGTATTTATCCTTTCCAGCGTTCGCCTAGAGACCTGGGCAAACCCTGTATAAAACCCTTAAGTCAGAAAGTTCGGCAACCGAATCGAACTCACCACATTCCGAATGCATGCCCCAGATGATACGGCCTAAGGCAATCCTCTTAGTACCCGCCTCTGTGGCGTAAGTGATAGCATGCCTGCCTTACGTTCAAAAGGTCCCGGGTTCGAATCTCAGTTGGGTTGATCTTTCTCCGAGATTTATCCTTTTCCTGAAAGATTAATGTCAACTAATTTTAAGCTCTATGGACCCTGGGCTCATTTGAGCATCAAATCACCAAACGGTGTTTTAAGTACTAACTTTTGGGTTTACAGTTGACCGCTATTAAGTGCTCTTCCTTCACACACGCCAGTGCCGCAACTTTAGACAACGGACCTACCATCGCAACATGTCTGAACGACATTTAATTCCCCAACTAAGTCAGCATTGTTGAAGAATACAAAATTGCTTTTTCATTTACATCAAACGGTATGCTTTATCAACAGCTTAGCTAAGGTAGAGCAAGTATGGTTGGACCCAAATTCTGTTACGGTGGTTTTCCCGAAAATTCATGTCTTGGAGTTTATGGAATTCTAAAAGCATTTTTAAATTAATGTGGGGCTCAAGTAACGTGTGAATAGCGTACCTAGAAGAAATCTAATAAACTCTAACTTTCATACTTCGATAGGTTTCTTTTATGGATGCTAGGTGAACATTTCGGTCGTTTCCTTAGCGCGGTGGTAGCGCTGTTGCTTTACCAAGTGGGAAAACAGGATTCGATTACCGGCACCGGCATGCGAATTTTCGCTATTTGGGAGACTTGGCTCGGACGCATTCTTGTTTGCGCTCCTTGAGAGGCCAATTGAGAGCTACTTGATTCAGAAGTAGTGGTCTCTGCGAAGATGGGTGAAGGTGGGGGAGTCCGCCTTGGTAGCGTGGTGGTAGCATGTCTGCTTCACGTTCAAGAAGTCCCGAGTTCGAATTTCGGTCAGGGTGAGTTACCTGGATAAGGTTATTTTCCGGGGTTTTCCCTTATCCTGTAAAAATGAATGTCGGGTAACTCTACGCTCCATGGACCCTGGGCTCATTTGAGCATCATTTCATCCATTCCATTCATCGTCCGCTATGACTTAACGTTGGAGGACGTAAATTACAAAAAAGAAAGAAAAGAAAAGAAAAGAAAAGAAAAAGAAGGTGGGGGACGTAGCGTCCAGGCGGTAAACCTTTACTCGGAAAGGCCTCTTGCACCACGGGGTTGGTTTAGTCTACGTGAACATTTCAGTAATGTATCTCCTTCCATCTGAACAATTTTTTCCAAGAAAATGGCACCTTTCCTAGAAGATAACTGCGCCATGTTTTATAATTACATAAAAATGTTCCAGATATTGAAATAATAAGCACATTTAAAACTTAAATTTCTCATATTAGGCTTCCCTATCACTGAAGTTTTTATAACTGGTGAAATATTATGAAATAATATACTGCGCAAAAAATATATAAAGATCATTACATGCAACTTATATATCAATTTTGCAGTAGCTTAAACAACAGTTTGAACGGTTAAATGGTCACTTTTAGACTCTCACGAAGTGCAAAGTCTGTGTTTTGCACTTTAAACTGCGGTGTTTGGCCTCAGCCTCATGTGAGCTGTTATGTATCCGCGGCAACTCTTCTATTTAAATCAATTCTAGTGAACTGATGGACTGGAAGTATAAAAGTTCTGTGCGTATTATCTGTAGAAAATCTGCATACGAAAATAAACATGAATAAAGTTAGTTCATGGGGAACGTGCATAGGGATCGCGCAGATCTTCCGTGAGAAATTAATACACGCTCAAGGTCAGCTACTGGCTAACGTCATGAAGGAGGAAGCAAGTTGCTGTGAGAATTAAACACTCGTTCAAGGACAGCTGATGTATTGTTACTACGCTAACGACCTTTCGTGACGATAACTCCAGAGACTTATAGTTCTAGAAAGATCTACCGCGCTCGGCAGCGATGTAGTCTGAGTAGATGAGTAAAATACTGTTCGCCAGTGGAAAGAAAGTCCCTGATAGGAATTTGCTACCCTCATTTGTTTCAAAACTGTGCGACAAGGACAGTGAATGTATGTGACAGAGAACGCATGCTACACAAGGAGTAAAACCATTCAAAAAAACATACGCCCTACAAAATAGGAATTCACTTAATATACTAACATCGAGAAGGTATTATTTACGAAAGTAGAAGCAGCCGATACCGGGCTGGGTATCGGATCAGCAAGTTCCCCCCTGTGCCTCATTCCCCTAGGACTTTCTTTGCGTTGGTGAAAGGTACAGTAAATAGTTGTGGAAGCACTGTGTGCTTTGAGGTGAGTGTGGCACATTACAGGCTCCTTGGTAGAGAGTCGGCAGCCGAGAAATGGTGCAGGAAGCAGTTCACTGACCAATAAGTGTGGCTCTGGGTGAGGAATCGTCGAGTTGAGGAACTGACAGCGAAGCAGTTTATGTGTGAATTTCGGGATTGTGTTCTGAACCGGCGTGTAGCTCCGTGTAGGAGGTAAAACTTTTGTGCCTGTCTTTAAGGTTATTGGCAGCACAAAAGGGTGCGTTCTGAAGAGATAGAGAAACATTGTAGAGGCGTTTCAAAGTTCTGTGTTTGTGCAAAAGAAATGCTGATTGTACGGGGACAAGATCAAAGGAGAGATTGTTATTTTTAATAGAAGGCATGAGGAAGGAATTTTTTAGGGTTAATCTAGAAAAAGAAAGAGCTTTTGCAGAAGTCAAAGTATGGAAAGAGGTTAAAGCAACAATGATGGAGACACCGAAAACTTTTGCTCAGGTTACTGCCACTCCGGCGCAAACTGGCAAGCAACAACAAGTAAGGAAAGCGTTACATAATAAAAAACATGTTGTTTTCATCTCAGCTAAAAATGACATGAATATTAAAGATCTACAAGAAACAGTTACTAAGAATTTGAATCCTGTTAAGAATAAAATAAGAATTTGTAGTTTGAGACCAGCGGGCAAAAATGTACTAATTGAAACAGAAACAAAAGAAGATATTGAGAAAGTTATAAACTGTAAAGAGTTATTGGAAAAAGAATTGAAGATTGAAGAGCCGAAGAAAAGAAATCCACAAGTTATCTTGTATAATGTTTTGAAAGGTGTATCAGATGAGGAGTTACAAGAAAATATTTATGAACAAAACTTCATAGACGAGATGACGAAAGAAGAGTTCAGTGAACAGTTTGTTTTAAGATTTAAGACTGGTCCGAGAAATAGAGCTACAGTTCATCATGTGGCCGAAGTTTCTCCAATATTGTGGAAAAATCTCATTCAATCAGGAAGAATATATGCAGGTTTTCAAGCGGTAGCAGTAAAGAATTTCATCTCTGTACCGAAATGTTTGAATTGCTATAATTATGGTCATGTCAAGAAATCCTGTAGGGAAAATAATAAAGTGTGTGGAAAATGCGGAGAAATTGGACATCTGAGGAATGAATGTGAGAAAAGAGAAGAATGTTGTATTCCTTGCAAGAGGAGAGGCAAGATTTGCGGAGGCAAGGGGAATTGTTCAACTTATAATATGATGTTAGAAAGATTTGTTTCCCGAATTGATTATGGTCAACAGTGAAGAAAATATTAACTTACCAATAAAGAAGAATAAGAAGAGGAATACAAGAAGGAATGTTGAAATAAATTATGATGAAATAATATATGAAAAAGTAGGCGAAGAAGAGGAAAGAAAGGAGAATGTTCAAGTTGTAGACGAAGTTGAAGAAGTTGAGTTTGTGTTTGAGAAGGATAGAGAACAGGGAGAATGGTCGTTAATAAATCAAAAGGATACGAAAGAAAAGACCGAAGAGTTTAATATTAAGGAAATTTATAATGATTTTGAAAAAACATTGAAGTTAAGTACATTAGAAGAACCCAAGACACTAATTGCGGCATTAAGATATATTACAAGAAGAGCTCATGAAAATGGTGATAAAATTATGATTCCAGTTCCAAATGCAGTTGAAAGGATGGATTCAAGAACAAAAAATCTACCAACAGATCTAGAAGAATTAATGTTGTTGTTAAATATTGTTTCTGAGAGAAGGGGAGAGGTATTAGATCTAGAAGAATTATATAATAATCTTGTTCTATGTTATGGTCGAGTTGTATTTGATTCAGCAGCAAGCTGGCCACATTGTTATGCACAAATTAGACATTCAGGATTAAATAGATCGGAGATTGTTAAAAAAGATGTCGTAAAGGATAATGTAGTAAAAACCGCCAATTTTAATCCTAGCTTTAAGCCAGAAACAACGTTTTATAAGACCAATGCACAAAAAATTCCAAATAAATCTAATAAATCGGAAAATATTATAGCAACATGTTTATCAGCTGTAAACACAAATAAATCTATAACTTCTAAACAAAATAAATATAAAATAGCCCAAGTAAATAAATTTAAGGACAATATAAGAAGTTTCAATCATAATATGGCAAAGGAAGTAAATGAAAATAGAGAGAATTTCGCAAAAGTAAGAAGAGATGTATTTGGTGGATTAAATTTAGGAAGTAACTCATGGAGGAAAGCTTAAGAATTGCACAGATAAATGGGCAAAGAAGTAAATTGGTTATGGCGGAAATAAGAAAAATTGCAGAAGAATTAAAATTAGATATTATCTGTATTCAAGAACCGTATGTGGTAAATTCCAAAATTCCATATATGCCGTTAAGATCCCGACAAATCTTATCTCAGGAAAAGGCAATGGCAGCAATAGTAATTTTCAAGCAAGATTTGCAAATAGTAAACATAGCGCAATTTCTGGATACGCATGTTAATTGCATTGAAGTTATAACAAAGTATGGAAGTTTTATATTGGCAAATTATTATTTTCAATATAGTTTGGATATTGAACCCTTTCTATATAAATTACAAAATATTCATAATAAATTCAGAAATAAAGAAATCATGCATGTATGTGATTGTAATGCAAAATCAACTTGGTGGTTCAGTAAAAGACCAGATGAAAGAGGGGAGAAACTGGAAGAACATATCTCGGAATTAAATTTATATGTAATAAATAAAGATGGTAATCCACCAACCTTTCAAAATAGAGCAGGTGCTGAAGAAAATATAGATATTACTTTAGCGTCAGCAACAGCGGAGAAGAAGATTAGAAATTGGTGGGTCACACAGGGTCAGACCACAAGTGATCATAATTTGATTTATTTTGATTATATATTGAATAGGGAAGTAATTCAAGAAGAACATGAAATAGAATTACGTTATAATTATAAAAGAGCAAATTGGGATAAGATGAAGCAAGTATTTAAGGATTTAAATTTACAGTATACGGGAATATCAGTGGATTTGGATGCAATAAATTTAACACAAGCAATAAAAGTAGCAGTATCAAAATCCGTTCCAAAGATAACAATTTCTAATAATAAGGATAAAATAAAATGGACAGATAGATTGCAGAAGCTGAGATCGTTAGCAAGGAAATTAAGAAGAATATATCAAAAATCAAACATACATACGGAAAGAGAAGAGAACTTAAAGAATTATAGGGAGGCCAAACAAAAGTATAAACAATTATTAGAAGACACCAGAAAACAACATTGGGAACAGTTCGTTGAAAATAATTTAAAACAAGATGTCTGGGGACAACCGTATAAAATTATTATGGATAAAATTAAGAAGCCAGAAATCTTAACCACATTAGATAAGGGTAATGGGGAGATGACAGAAAGTGGGAAAGAATCGGTGGAATTGTTATTACATACGTTATTGCCAGATGATAAAGAGGAAGAAGATGGTGATATTCATGTTGAAAAAAGAAACCAGATGATGTTGCAGTATACAGGAAATCCTGTTTATCCCTTTGATATTACAGAAATAAAATTAATTCTGCAGAAGTTAAAAAAGAAGAAGGCACCTGGTCCAGATGGTATTATAAATGAAGTCTTGTATAATCTACGAGAAGAAATTGTCTTGTTTTTGTGTTTCTTGTTTAATGATTGTTTGGCAAGAGGGAGATTTCCAAACTTGTGGAAGGAGGCGAAGGTTGTAATTTTGTGCAAAGGAGCAGATAAGGACAGAACGCAACCAAAATCTTTCAGACCAGTATGTTTATTAAATGCTATTGGCAAGATCTTTGAACAGTTAATATATAAAAGAATAATGGAAAATAGGTTGATGCTGGGTATGAATAATAAACAATTTGGTTTCAGAAAGGGATATTCAACTGAGGATGCAATATTAAAAATTCAAGAAACAGTGTCAAAAAGCCAAAAGAATTATGTAATTGGATTATTTGTGGACATATCGGGCGCTTTTGATAATTTATGGTGGCCGTATTTTTTCGGCATTTTAAAAGACAAGAAATATTCAAGTACTATTTATAATTTATTAAAGGATTATTGTTCCAATAGAGAAGTATTCATTGGTGGATCAAATTTTGAAACTAGGAAGAAGATAACCAAGGGTTGCCCTCAGGGTTCTATCTTGGGGCCCCTCTTTTGGGATATTTTATCAGAAGATTTATTAGAACTACTGGAAAGAGATCATAAGGTTTTGGATGTAATAGCGTATGCTGATGACATAGTCATAATGATGGACGGACAGAGCAGACTAGAGCTAGAAAATAAAGCAAGAGAAGTTACAAATACATTATCAAATTGGTGTTTCAGAACAAAACTAAAAATTGCACCAAACAAGTCAAATTATGTGCTTTTTAAGGGAAATTTAAAGCGGGATCCTACAGTGAAGATAAATAATCAGAACATTAAACGGGAAAAAGAGATGAGATATTTGGGTATCATGATAGATGAAAAATTTCATTTCAGAAAACACACGGAGTATATTAGGCAGAAAACAGAGAAAATAATGCTTAAGCTAGCAAGAATAACCAATTTAAATTTTGTACTTCCATTGCGCAACATACAGATATATCATAACACCATTTTTGCTTCAATTATGACTTATGCGGCAGCAGTTTGGGCAGAAAGGATGGATGATGTACAAATAAGAAGATTGTTGAGAAGAACGCAAAGAAAAGTATTATTACGTCTGACAGGAGCTGTAAAAACAACACCAACTATGGCATTGCTAGTAACAACGGCCATTTGGCCGATTGATTTATTAATAAGATTGAAGGGCGCAAAATTTTGGGCGAAAAAAGGAAACTTAGAAAAAGTTTATAATATAACTGGAGTCAGAACAAACAAATCTTGGGTGATTAAAAATAGTTTAAAAGATAAATGGCAAAAAGAATGGACAGACAGTCTAGAAGGTAGAAGAGTGTTTGAAATTTTTCAGAACGTCAAAGAGAGACTAAAATTGAATTTTATTCAACCAACAAAAGGATTTATACATTATATAACTGGACACGGACCTTATAAGACCTATTGGAAGAAAATCAATAAAACTGAAAATGATATATGTGAATTATGTAACAAACAAGATAATCCTGAACATGCAGTATTTGAATGTGGAAGATATGCAATTCACCAACAAGAAGAGAGGCATGCGCTAGCAGGATGTATCGTATATGACATAATTCGAGATCAACAATTGGTAAATAAATTACAAGTTTTGACTAACTTTGTAAGTAAGAAAGCATGGGAGGTAAAAATATTCAAAGGAGAAAGAGTTGATAATAGGCGAAGAATAGTACAAGATCCAAGAAGGAGTTCTAGAATACAAAATAGGATAAGACGGGAAGAATTATTAAATAATCTAACAATGGAGTTGACTGCATGGGCGGCGGAGGGAGAGAGTGATGGCAGAGGCCATGGTGGACTACAGAATTAGTAGATTTAGATATAGATTTAGGAAATAAGGATTTTGTAATTTTTATAGTTGTTTTCTTTTGTTTTTTGCTTTTTTTGTGTTTATTTCTGTTATTTTATTTCATTTTATTTTTGTAGAGTAGTTTTCTGAGAGATTTGTATAATTATAACATTTGTAAGGATTTTATGGAAAAATAAAGAGAAAATTTGGATATATGCCCCGGTATAGTTGTCTAGGTGCCGGGGTAGAATATTCAGATTTTATTTATTTATTTATTTATTTATTTATTTATTTATTTATTTATTGTACGTTAGTATTGGGTTAACGATTTGAGTGAAAATAAAGATATTTGAAGTGATTTGTGATCTTTGTCACAGTATATTACTGATCACAGTTTTCTTTCACTTTAATCAATGCTAAAGTGAATAAAAAGCATCCCATTATATTTTGACACAATGAAACCACTGACAAGTCCTTATTAGATTTACTGTACACAAATAGCATAACAACTAAGAATACTAATGCTAATTGTAACCGCATTTAATAAAACGTACCCACGGCTTGTTCTGTTGAGAGTTGTTTTCCTGGTGGTTTTAAGACCTTTTATTGCAATGTGTTGTTAAGTACGGAATCATGCCATTTTATTCTTCACTATTATCTAAAGGTTGCTCAACCACGGCACAGCAAGTCCAATTACATCACTGTTGTCACCCAACAACATTGATGTAACCTTATTCTAAGCAAAGCCAAGAAGAGAGATCAGCCTTAGAATGTTTCTCTTAGTACTGGAAAAGCTCTAATGTGCAACTGTCACACGAGTTTCCCTCCACCACTCTCAAAGGAATGTCACGAAATTATTTAATTAGTCGAGACACTCATTGGATAAAATGTACAATTAGGTTCAAACATATTCACAGATACAACAAGGCATTATAACAGTATGTCTGTTTACAATATAACACCAGTTTCACAATAATATTTATCTTTAAAAACTGAATTGGTTATGAAAAGGACGACAAAATAGCCTCACAAGCAGGGTATAATTTTCTAGGATCTCGAAAACTGAAACAAATGCATACCTGCCAGTCACCTGTCAACCAAAAACACACCTGCTAATTACCTATCAAAATGGTCAGTACACATATCGTCACCTGTCAAACCCCTGTCAAACAGCAGGTGGCCTTAGAATTTGCATAACCCTTTCCCAAATTCACTTAACACACGTATTTAGGTCAAAACTTTTTGTTACGTCCCTCTCAAATCATAGAAAGTATGAGAAAACACCCCTAAAATTTGAATATAATAAAAGTATACTTTTTATCTAATTGAATTTTGAACACCACAAACAGAACCCATAATTCACTTGGCACGTGACACTTGACACGTGACACCATTTTGACCATTATTAAACGCAAAAGGGGGGCCAACAGAGAGTATACCCCTTAATTTGAATAAAATATAAGCCACCTCTCTAGCTAATTTACATTTTTAAACACAAAGGGTAGCCATCATTAATGTAGCCCTTAATTATCAGGAGCCCCCTTTTTAAACGCACGAGATTGGCGAGAGTTTTATTTGAAAATAATGTGTATAGTGGACAATTTATCTATTAGGCATTTTAAATGCTCAAAGGGAAGCTGATTTTAAATTAGCCTTTTGAATACGCGTTCTCTTTTGTATTTGTTTTTAATTAACATGTACAAATCAAATTTAAAATGGAGATAAAGCTGAGATATCTCATTTCATAATGAAGTTTGAGGAAAGGTCAATAGCGACATTTGTTTTCTTCAGTGTTAAGTAAAAGTGAATGATGAAATTTGTAAATAATCGAAGCTAACCAGATACAAGAGATAACACTCTTCCGCCCATTGACATAATTGTAGAGTTGTGGGTTTGGCCTATAGAGATGAAAATATGATACAACACCTCCTCCGACCAGTCGAAGCCGACATTTGTAAAATTGTATTTAACACCTTAGAAATAAAAAGGAATGTAAAGAAAAAGGGAACACTACTTATGTTCGTCTTTTAAACAGGAATATTACAACTTGTTTAGCTGCTCGAAGACCTCCAAAACACTTAAATGAACAAAATTAATGTAACAATAAAAATCGCGGGGGAAATTCATGGCACGTCAAAAACATAGGACCACGCTTTACTGAGTAGAGTGTTATGGTTAGGGCCCAGATAGTTATGCAAACCCGTGAAAGTACATATATTTACATATTTTACCCTTAAGTATATATTCTCATATATTTTACATTTCAGTACATATTTCTGCATATTTATTGATATTTCCAAGCTTTGTCGCAATTTTCTCGTTTTAACATGCGTGTTTACAGCAGAAGTATACTAGAAGCTAGCAGCAGACAGTCCGGTGCGTCGCACTGATCTCGTGATTAGCACCTTGCCACTGCGTGTCCGACGTTCACATGATGTGTACCTTACCACTACGTGTCCGACGTTCACATGATATGTACCTTACCACTACGTGTCCGTCGTTCACATGATGTGTACCTTACCACTGCGTGTCCGTCGTTCACATGATATGTACCTTACCACTGCGTGTCCGACGTTCACATGATATGTACCTTACCACTGCGTGTCCGACGTTCACATGATGTGTACCTTACCACTGCGTGTCCGACGTTCACCTGATGTGTACCTTACCACTGCGTGTCCGTCGATCACATGATATGTACCTTACGACTGCGTGTCCGACGTTCACATGATGTGTACCTTACCACTGCGTGTCCGTCGTTCACATGATATGTACCTTACGACTGCGTGTCCGACGTTCACCTGATGTGTACCTTACCACTGCGTGTCCGTCGTTCACATGATGTGTACCTTACCACTGCGTGTCCGTCGTTCACATGATATGTACCTTACGACTGCGTGTCCGACGTTCACATGATGTGTACCTTACGACTGCGTGTCCGACGTTCACATGATGTGTACCTTACCACTGCGTGTCCGACGTTCACATGATGCGTACCTTAGCACTGCGTGTCCGACGTTCACATGATATGTACCTTACCACTGCGTGTCCGACGTTCACATGATATGTACCTTACCACTGCTTGTCCGACGTTCACATGATATGTACCTTACCACTGCGTGTCCGTCGTTCACATGATATTTCCCTTACCACTGCGTGTCCGACGTTCACATGATATGTACCTTACCACTGCGTGTCCGTCGTTCACATGATATGTACCTTACCACTGCGTGTCCGACGTTCACATGATGTGTACCTTACCACTGCGTGTCCGACGTTCACATGATATGTAGCTTACCACTGCGTGTCCGACGTTCACATGATATGTACCTTACCACTGCGTGCCGACGCTCACATGATGTGTACCTTACCACTGCGTGTCCGACGTTCACATGATGTGTATCTTACCACTGTGTGTCCGACGTTCACATGATGTGTACCTTACCACTGCGTGTCCGACGTTCACATGATGTGTACCTTACCACTGCGTGTCCGACGTTCACATGATGTGTACCTTACCACTGTGTGTCCGACGTTCACATGATGTGTACCTTACCACTGCGTGTCCGACGTTCACATGATATGTACCTTACCACTGCGTGTCCGACGTTCACATGATGTGTACCTTACCACTGCGTGTCCGACGTTCACATGATGTGTACCTTACCACTGTGTGTCCGACGTTCACATGATATGTACCTTACCACTGCGTGTCCGTCGTTCACATGATATGTACCTTACCACTGCGTGTCCGACGTTCACATGATATGTACCTTACCACTGCGTGTCCGTCGTTCACATGATATGTACCTTACCACTGCGTGTCCGACGTTCACATGATGTGTACCTTACCACTGCGTGTCCGACGTTCACATGATATGTAGCTTACCACTGCGTGTCCGACGTTCACATGATATGTACCTTACCACTGCGTGTCCGACGTTCACATGATGTGTACCTTACCACTGCGTGTCCGACGTTCACATGATGTGTATCTTACCACTGTGTGTCCGACGTTCACATGATGTGTACCTTACCACTGCGTGTCCGACGTTCACATGATGTGTACCTTACCACTGCGTGTCCGACGTTCACATGATGTGTACCTTACCACTGTGTGTCCGACGTTCACATGATGTGTACCTTACCACTGCGTGTCCGACGTTCACATGATATGTACCTTACCACTGCGTGTCCGACGTTCACATGATGTGTACCTTACCACTGCGTGTCCGACGTTCACATGATGTGTACCTTACCACTGTGTGTCCGACGTTCACATGATGTGTACCTTACCACTGTGTCTCCGACGTTCACATGATGCGTACCTTACCACTGTGTGTCCGACGTTCACATGATGCGTACCTTACCACTGCGTGTCCGACGTTCACATGATGTGTACCTTACCACTGCGTGTCCGACGTTCACATGATATGTACCTTACCACTGCGTGTCCGACGTTCACATGATGTGTACCTTACCACTGCGTGTCCGACGTTCACCTGATGTGTACCTTACCACTGCGTGTCCGTCGATCACATGATATGTACCTTACGACTGCGTGTCCGACGTTCACATGATGTGTACCTTACCACTGCGTGTCCGTCGTTCACATGATATGTACCTTACGACTGCGTGTCCGACGTTCACCTGATGTGTACCTTACCACTGCGTGTCCGTCGTTCACATGATGTGTACCTTACCACTGCGTGTCCGTCGTTCACATGATATGTACCTTACGACTGCGTGTCCGACGTTCACATGATGTGTACCTTACGACTGCGTGTCCGACGTTCACATGATGTGTACCATACCACTGCGTGTCCGACGTTCACATGATGCGTACCTTAGCACTGCGTGTCCGACGTTCACATGATATGTACCTTACCACTGCGTGTCCGACGTTCACATGATATGTACCTTACCACTGCGTGTCCGACGTTCACATGATATGTACCTTACCACTGCGTGTCCGTCGTTCACATGATATGTACCTTACCACTGCGTGTCCGACGTTCACATGATATGTACCTTACCACTGCGTGTCCGTCGGTCACATGATATGTACCTTACCACTGCGTGTCCGACGTTCACATGATGTGTACCTTACCACTGCGTGTCCGACGTTCACATGATATGTACCTTACCACTGCGTGTCCGACGTTCACATGATATGTACCTTACCACTGCGTGTCCGACGTTCACATGATGTGTACCTTACCACTGCGTGTCCGACGTTCACATGATGTGTATCTTACCACTGTGTGTCCGACGTTCACATGATGTGTACCTTACCACTGCGTGTCCGACGTTCACATGATGTGTACCTTACCACTGCGTGTCCGTCGTTCACATGATATGTACCTTACCACTGCGTGTCCGACGTTCACATGATGTGTACCTTACCACTGCGTGTCCGACGTTCACATGATATGTACCTTACCACTGCGTGTCCGACGTTCACATGATGTGTACCTTACCACTGCGTGTCCGACGTTCACATGATGTGTACCTTACCACTGTGTGTCCGACGTTCACATGATGCGTACCTTACCACTGCGTGTCCGACGTTCACATGATGTGTACCTTACCACTGCGTGTCCGACGTTCACATGATATGTACCTTACCACTGTGTGTCCGACGTTCACATGATGTGTACCTTACCACTGCGTGTCCGACGTTCACATGATGTGTACCTTACCACTGCGTGTCCGACGTTCACATGATATGTACCTTACCACTGCGTGTCCGTCGTTCACATGATGCGTACCTTACCACTGTGTGTCCGACGTTCACATGATGTGTACCTTACCACTGCGTGTCCGTCGTTCACATGATGCGTACCTTACCACTGTGTGTCCGACGTTCACATGATGCGTACCTTACCACTGTGTGTCCAAGTCAAGCCATTACACGAGAATATAGTCAGTCAACTGTAGTTGAACTTTCACTGTAGTAAAAGATGCCGAAGGAGAAAACCTCACTCTGTGAAAGTTAAAGCATTACACAGAGGAATTTAACACATTTTCAACAGACGGAAAAGTCTTTTTTTTTTGCCTAGTCTGCGAGAAGAATGTTCCCTGTTCTCAACGTTTTCAAGTGTTGCAACTTTTATCCGCGTCACGTCATCAGGCCCGTGCTTCGAAGAAATGTGTTGCCCATGCTTTCCATTGCATAGCAGAACTGATTCGTTCTAAATTTTCTAATGTTGACTCACTCATTTTGAATACAAAGAAAGTATTTTTAGAGGCTTACAACAGAGTTGATAAATTCAAAGAACTGTTTCCTGAGCTTCCAATCCCTCCTCAGCCAATTTTAACGAGGTGAGGAAGCTGGATTGATGCTGTAGGCTACTACGCGGACAATTTTGATTCTGTGAAACAAGTTCTCCAGCATTTTGATTCCCAAGATGCAGTTTCTTTTGAATCAGCCGAGGAATCATTCTGTGATGTGAAACTTAAAACTGATATGCATTGTCATTAAATCGTTGGAGGCATCATTGTCTAAACTCTCCGAGAGCCTTGATGTTGTTCATTCTGTGATCACTTCTCTGGAAAGTCTACAAGGGCCGACTGGAGCTGCAGTGAAGAATAAAGTCTCATCCAGTTTGAAGAAAAGCCTAGGGTTGAAGACAGTCAATGCTATCAACAGAATGTAATGTCGAAGACTTGAAAATTGAGTACACAGCAGAAGACGTGTGCAAGTTTAAATGTGCACCCATTACTTCATGTGAAGTTCAACGATCATTCATTCAGTACAAAGCCATATTATGCGACAACAGAAGAAGTTTTATATTTGAGAATTTGACATACATGTTTGTGCCTTATTGTCGGGGATCGTAATTTAAAAAAATTGGAAAAATATTCAAGTTCCAATTTTTTACTTATTTACATACATCTCCAATTTACTATACCTAATTCAAGAATATGTAGGGGAATTCTGGTATTATGATGTTACATATTTCTTTGTATTTCAGTACTTTAATTATATATTTCAGTGTTTTAAAAAAAATATATATACACATACATATTTTATTGACTTTTAGTACATACTATCCGGGCCATAGTCATGATAAATATTTCAGCACAAAAATACCTTGCATATACCCCTCGTTTCGAGAAAGAGAGTTTTCACGTGAACCCTCGCACAGGGGAGGTGGTTGGAGCCCGTACAGTAACAGCCCACTAGACTAATGGAACCATGGCTACTTGAAGGTGAACTGTCATTGTCATGTCAACAGGCACAACACGCCTGTGCGGAAAGCGTGCTAAGCAAACTGTCATGATTCATAATAAAATTAACGTTAATTCACGTTATTATCTGCTCCGGAGTAAACGGCGTTTCGGAAACAAAAACGCAGAAACGGCGATACCTGCAGCAGTATGCATAATAGTCCTTTCAGTTCACCGGTCAAAACATTACACCTGTCTCTGTAGTGTAAGTGGTCCCGAGTTCAAATCTCTAACATAATGAGTTATCCGGATAAGGATTTTTCCGGGGTATTTCCTTATGTTGAAAGATAAATGTCTGGTAAATGTAAGGTCTATGTATCCTGGGCTCACTTGAGCATCATTTCACCATTCATTGTCCGATATGATTTAACGTTGGAGGACGTAAATGAAAACACACACACACACACACACACACACACACACACACACACATGTTGCAGCGAGGTGTATCCAAAATTCCGAAGACTCCGGCGTGTGTCAAACCGGGAGCGATGCAAAACTCCGGGGTCTTTCCTTGGGGCAATACCTTGAGTCTAAAAGACCCCATCGACAACAACGTCAAGACGGGTGGAAGTGGATACGCCATTGACGCGCGTCAACCTCGATGTGGCCGCCTGGTGATCTAGCACACCTACTAGCTCTGCAGCCTAGTACCCGGGACTTATTAGGCAACCCTCTGCCCCCTCCGGGCGGCCGAAGCCAGGCCGAAGGTACCCAATCTCCCACGGGTAACGGGAACACATAAAAAAATACAACACAATACTTTTGTGTGTGAAAGAAATGTCTGCTTAGAGGAGGAGATTGCTTTATCTGATATAGAGATAAAATGCCTACGAATGAGTTATTTTAAAATACAAACGTAACCCAGGTGTAACAACCCAAAGTAGGCCTGCGTCTGTCAACCCAACTGCCGGCCTCACGCCCACATACGCAAAGAGAAATGGGCGATCATCCAACCGATTCGGGGAGGAGATATGATCAGCATCTCGGCACCCCCAGCCGGAAAGTTGGCTTTGTAGACCAGGGTCCGCTACCCAGCGTAGCTCCTTAATTTCCTCAAGATGCTGAAAGAGCACCGGTCCTATACCCGGGACTTTTCGCACCCTCAGGGGTGGGCTCGATCCTGGGTGCATTCTGGGCGCAGGGAGCCAAAGCTCTAACCCACTACGCCACGGCACAGGAAATATATAATAAAAGATATGTTCCATGAATTCATATCTAGTAATGTAACTTTAATGGCAAGTCTGAAGGAACATACATAACTGGCTGCGGGTCTGCCTCACGTTCAAGAGGTCCCGAGTTCGAATCTCGGTCAGGGGGAGCTACCTGGATAAGGTTTTTCCGGGGTTTTCCCTTATCCTTAAAGACATGTCGTGTAACTCTTAAGTTCCATGGACCCCGGACTCATTGAAGCATCATTTCACCCATTTCATTGATCGTCCCATATGACTAAATCCTGAAGGATATAAATTACACACACACACACACACACACACACACACACACACACACACACACACACACACACACACACACACACACACACACACACACACAAATAGCAGCTATAGAAAATGCAGTCAATGTTTCTTTAAAATCAAGCTCATTCCGTAGTTAAGGGGAAAATGCTATACAAAGCACACTAACGCCAGATGTAACAAATAAACCCATTCCTTCTGCAAGTTTTAATTTTTCACAACTCAGATTTGTCTCCTCCCGGCCTTTCTTGCACTCCTTGTTTACGTTATATGAAAGTTCCACATATTAAACTAGCAACTGGATAGCCAGCTTCCCTCTGGCAATCCTTGTAAGAAATAAGAGTCTGCCACAAAACGACCGCTCGTAAAGCTTGTGTTCTTTTTTTTCTTTATTCTTAAGCTTTTCCTTGACATGAAATAACATGAGGTTGGAAAAAAAGAAACATGGGTGACATACTGAGAAAACTCCTTAGGAAAAGGCATGTACCAAAAGCAAATTGTAACATACGAATCATCAGTCTGGAGATAAACAATAGAAATTAGCAAGCAGCTCTGAATATCAGTTATAGAATGCTCATAAAGTAAAACTAGATTTCAATTTCAAGTTTTTCTCACCTTAACACCTTAATATACCGAGCGGGATGGCTCAGGCGGTTTCGTCTGTGGCCCGCATTCGTAAGGCCCGAGTTCGATTCCCTTGGCTAACCTACCTGACCCATGGTTTTTTTTCGGGAGTTTCCCGGGTCGCTAGGCGAATGCTGGGTGAGTTAATTACACCCCCCAAATTTTCTGTCCCTCCATTTCATCTCCATTATGTTTTCACATCATCTCTCATCTCGTGGTTTCTTTCAGGGTAGTAAGTGTCGGCAGGTGTCTCGGCGGTGCATGGCAGGATGATACGCTCTGAGTAAACTGAGTAGCTCGGTTGAGGTAACAGAGGCCGGGGTCTCCGAACTTTCGGATAGACCTCACTGAACTTGTTGGTACCGTCTCCGACCCCCAGTAGGGGAAATGTGCGTTGTCTTGGCCTCCCGGGGGAGGTTTCCATCTAAGTAAAATGTAGGGATCCTGCCCTCTGCAGTGTAGTGGCTCCTTGGGACGGCCGCTCTCTGTCTTCACTCCCTTCATCCTGCCTCCCGGGGATGCCCCACTTGGAGGCCTAAGGTACAAAACACGAAGACTGGTCGCAGTGTCGAATCTCCTCCGGGGGGGGGCACCTTAACGCAACATTTTCTGTTCTTTTTTCTTTCTTCTTAATTGTTTAATTGACCTAAAATAGTATGACGTGGATACTTTGATATGGTAAGTACTGAAAAAAAAAAAGCTTCAGGAATTATGTATGGTTCAAAGAAAATCCCAATGTCAATGTAGAAATCTTAATAGAGGAAATTTGTCTGCACCAAGAATCTTTCAAAGTTTTGCACGTGGGCAGAACACCTGAACTCGTCGGCGTCATATTTAAATGAGTACATCAAAATCTGATTTAAATAATGTAAACAGCATCCTGCTTTATCGATAGGAAGTGAACATTAGTTATCCTGTCGTCCTGTCACAAGGACAACACATTCATTCCAGACTGTTACATAACTTTTGCCACCTTTCACTTTTTTGTGAGATATCAAGTCGCATATCAATTGTTGTTTGTCCTTTGTGTACCTAGATACTCAAGAGCTCTGCGGTTCAAAGGTCATACAACGCCACTGCCTTTATCTGCTACAAATCCTTCACCGAAACGTACAAATTTATAATTAAGTACTTTACAATGGATGCTCTAAAAGACCTTTTGTTTCGCATACTTCTGGAAAGCGGATTCTGTAGCAAAAATAGCATTAAAAACTCAACATACTTAACTTAAAAAAGAGGAAACAACCGGAGCTATTTCATTTTGTTTAAACAACAGTGATGAACAAACTAGAATTCGGCACCAAAACCTGTGGTTTATTCTATCTAAGCCTCAAGTGGGGCATCCCCGGGAGGAAGGATGAGGCGAAAGGAGACAGGCGTCGGCCGAGTCACGGTAGACAAGAAGGCCATTTTTAAATTCCCCGAATGGCCTGCACAACTGACATCCCACCCGCCATGGTCTTGGAACGCGCCACAAGACCGCCCTACACAACGAGGAAGTGTCTACCAGGAGCATATCATCCTGCCATGCAGCGCCGAAACACACATCGACATTTCTACTCTGAAAGAGATCATCCGATGACAGATGATGTGAAATGGACAGGAAATTAGGTGGATGTCATTAACCTACCCAGCATTCGTCCAGCGACCCAAGAACCCCCCCCCCGAAAAAACCCATGGGTCTGGTAGGTTGGCCACGGGAATCGAACCCAAGCCTCCCGAATCCCTGAGCCATCCCGCTCGGTGGTAAACAGATTAATAAGATAGCTTTTAATAGGCACATCCAAAAGTTTTCTTTTTGTGTTATTGTCTTTCTGGAAAACGTTCCTGAGATATGTAAATTAATTAAAAAAACTTTGAAAGAACTATTTTTAATTTTGACCAAAAAGTGTGAACATTTAAACAAACCAATCTATTTTATTTTAAAATAATAGACTTCTAAACTTTAAGAAGGATTTTGCTCTTGACCCGTTTAAACTATAAAAGGTGGACAGGCGCTTCATTATTAATAGGAAAGCGAAACTCTTTAAACCTTGTTTTCTGGAAAACATATTTTCAGTGTTTACTTATTTTACACACACACACACACACACACACACACACACACACACACACACACACACACACACACACACACACACACACACACACACATACACATACTAACGCCTGGGATGAGAGCGAGAGAAGTGGATGATAGTATGAATGATAGGAGAAATGGATGTTGGAGCCATTGACGGAATGATGGCGGGGGAAACTGGAGGCCCCAGTGCCGTGTTGTCCACCACACATCTCTGGGTTTGAGAGTCGGTTAGATTCGAGTGTTCTAGCCACTCGGGCCACGACAAGACTATACGTGCGCGCGTGTGTGTGTGTGTGTGTGTGTGTGTGTGTGTGTGTGTGTGTGTGTGTGTGTGTGTGTGTGTGTGTGTGTGTCTGTGTGTGTGTGTGTGTGTGTGTGTGTGTGTGTAAATGACCATATGCTTTTTAAACATTATGCTCTAACTTGAGAAATAAATCTAGAACTTCAAAAAATAAAGCATTTTGAAGGATTAGGATTTCATTACGGAGGGGATTCGGTACGTAGGCCACCATGCTGGGCCCATTGTTCCTATGCCCCCGGGAGGAAGCATGAGGCGAAGGAGGCAGAGGGCGGCCGACCCAAGGAGCCACGACAGTACAGAGGGCAGGGTCTCTACAGTTTAATTGCACAGAGACTTCCGCTGACAGGCCAGGACAACGATCTCGCTCCCCTACTGCGGGACGGCAACGAGTCCAGCAGCCGAGTCCCAAAAGTGCCTGGCTGGCGGTCCCCAAATGGTCCCAGCAGAGGAGCGGAGACCGGCAATCGACCTACCGGAGGAGGAAGTAGTTTTCTGCACAGCATATCATCCTGCCATGCAGCGCCGAGACATCCGCCGACACTTCTACTTTGAAAGAGACTACCAGATGAAAATTCATATGAGATGATAATGGAGATGAAATGGAGGGACAGGAAATTCGGGGGGATGTAATTAACCTACCCAGGATTCGCCTAGCGACCCGGAACACCCCGAAAAAATCCATGGGTCAGGTAGATCGGCCACGGGAATCGAGCCCGGGCCTCCGAATGCGAGGCAGAGACGAAACCAACTGAGCCATCCCGCTCGCTAAGTCGTTTGTGACCTTCTGTTAAAAATTGTCAGTAGCATGAATGTATTAGGATGATAGTTTTATTATTTATGGATTTAAAACTATAAAATTATTCAATTTATTATACTACATATATTGTTTAATGCATATTTAGGTAAATGTTACAGGACACTTGGTTGCCTTGAGATTTTGTAACTGAAGTTGGGATGCAGTGACGCTAGATGCTCCTCAAACAGGAGGTGCATAGATGTAAATGAGACAGGCAATAAAAACATGTCGTCTCAAATTGCGAGGTCGGTCTGGTTATCGATTGATCAATGTACGTGGATGTTGGAGTGCAAAGCTTTGTTGGGCGAGTGTAAACCCCTGACAAATGTCGATAAACATTAATTGCGTGTTGGTGTTGACATGTGAACTCCCTCAAACATGTTTGCCATTTAACTTTGATGTTACCATGACAAAAATACACGATTGATTATATTATCGGAAAGTTTAACCTTTTGAAGCTTTTTAAATGTTGATATCTCCTTAACATATCCAAATTTATTAGTAATTGTAACAGTACTAAATTACTATTTCAGCTGCTTCTCAACTTTAAGGAAATAGTTACATTCACATATAGTAAAAAATTTGCAGCTTTATTAATAACACCTTCTAGGTGTGCGTACGTATGTAAAAAAGGGAAAAAGAACAGAAAAAGGAAATATACGATGGCTATAAAATTGTAAACACACATCTCAATTTACATCTGCAGTAAGTTTGATTTATTTTCGTAATCGGACGCGCCAATTTCAATCGAGAATTCAAATTCACAGAGTAAGTAACCCGTAAAATGTTCAACCATACGAAACTTACACGCAATATGTGTTATTATTACTGGATTTATTTAGTTTTCACTTTATAAACACATCTTTATATTTGGTATTTGGCCAGAACTTTTTAGTAACTGTTACTAAATTTATTAAAAATATATGAAAGTTCGTGTCAAGTTCATGTTGTATGTTCCAGTTCACAACTAATATTCTCAAAAGATGACAAAAGTGAGATATTTTATTAGTTCCTTGCAATAGATTTATAAGACCGTACGCAAAAACCTCTCATAATGAAACCGGTAGACATTTCAGTGATTATACTAAAAGTATAAAAAGTGTCATTTTATTGCTAAGATTACTCCGTGTTTATAACTGCACAGCTAATACAACTAAGTACCTTGCACAATGCGGGATTCGACGTCACACACGTGGATAAAGATTTAAAGTCACCGGCATAGGACCAGTGCTCACTAAGCATAACGGCAATTTTGAGATGCTGAGGGCCACCATTCGATAGACTAATGCGTGATGTTGGACTACTACCTGCCAGATCTGTGGATGATGATAGTCCATCTCAGCGGTGCTTAAGTGGGAGTGAGGTCGGCTGTGGGTTTGGTTGGTTGAGGCTCCACTTGGACTGTAGCACCATGGGATTACTACTATCATCATCATCATCATCATCATCATCATCATTAAGCACAGCAATTTCTAAGCATTAAAACCAGGACAGAAGTAACTGAGGTGTAAAGGATGTGGGATGTCGCATGTAAACAAATCTACCCTCGTCTTCGGTGTTTGCACATAGAACTGCAAATAGAGTGGTTTTTACCTGCCTTTCAATGACCCTTGCCACGAGTGTAGCGATCATCATTTGAGTAGCCTGCTGCTTTGGAACTCTAATGCCTGATTACACTGGGCAACCAAAAAAAAAAAAAAAAAAAAAAAAAATTGAATGTTTCGAGCACTTCATGAGGCAATTCCTACAAATTTTGGGTTGAGAAAAACAAGTATAACAATGAAAAATGTTTATTAGATCTAGTTTCTATGATATACACAAGGTGGAAGTATTACATATTAAGGATTCAGAGAAAAGGATACATTTTAATTACATACATGCTAACAGCAATGAAAGTGCATTTGATTTTTTTTAACTGGTAATTACATGCTAAGAGTTCCAAATTGCTGGAAAAATACTTCGCAGGTAGTCGTGTCTGAAGAGAATCATGTGGCGGCCTATTGACTTCGTCGTCTTGTGATGGAGTTCCGCAGAATCCCTATACAAAGACCAACAGTAATCCGCAAGTATTACTTCATTCCAACGGCCCTGATATCTTTGTTCCTGATGGAATCTCTCTCCATGTTCATCACTAACAGTTCCACAACTAGAAGGGAAAAAGTCTAGGTGGGAGTGGAGAAAATGGATCTTTAGGAACATGTTGCATCTAAGGTTACGGTATTTTTGCAGGAGCACTGTCACCAAATGCTTGTAGTTATCATCTCTTCTGTTGCCTAAAAATCCACGAACAACATCCTCGAAGGTTTCCCAAGCTTCGTTTTCTTTCCCCTCCAAGATTTGGTCAAATGCAGGACCCTATACAAGTTCTCTTATTTGTGCTCCGACAAAAATGCCTTAACTTTTGCATTACTTAATTTTTCAAAATTTCTCTCTGATTGTGTTTTGTTATTTGATAGGTGTGCCAACTCCCAAAAAAATCCCCCCAAATTTAAAATCTTCACTCTAAAAATTGAAATGTCTATCTTCAAAACAAGACCTAATATATATGAATTCAGCAGATGGAAATACATGTAATTTCACTATTTTAAAGCCCGAAACATTTTCATATTGCGCAGTGTTATTATTGATTTAACTGATCTGCATGTTGTCATTAGATAGCTACTTCGCAATCTTCGGTCTCGAAATAATTTCTCTATCAGCATTCGTTACTCAGATTACTGAGTAGAGTTGCCCCACATCATATAAGGATAAGACAGGACACGTGAAGAAAACGTTCCAGTCAATTCATTCCAACAGAATTTGGGTCCTCTGGATCGAATGTTCAGAATGGCACCTTCACACCAGCGAAGATTTACATGAAATAAAAGGAGAATTAAAGATGCAATTAAGAATGATAGAAAAGAGGAAGGAATGTATGATTTTGTAGTGAAGAAGTAAGGTTGAACATTATGTAGTAAAAAAGTTGTGTGTCATCGCATGTGAGTAATCGAGACTGGAACTCAGGATCCTTTGCGCTACCCCTATCTGCTACTAGAATTCAAGGTATTAAATGCCTCGCGATTATAGTTGGGATCGAACCCGGGAACCATTACTATTTCATGGCAGGGACGGACAGCATAGGCAAAATAAGTAAAATATTTGTATGCCAGATTTGCTGATTTATGTTTTGAACATTAGAACAAAAATATAAGAAATTTGTGAATAAATATAATTCATATTAAATCGTTTACCTTATTTTATTGTTTTAACTTCTATTATTATTAGTGTGTAATTATTTAGCTAAAATGTCAGTTTGAGACAGTTGTATTACGAAAGAGAGTTTATCCCTAGTTTTCTCAAAGATTCCATTTCCATTGTGTTGAAATTTCACATAATTCAGAAACCTAAAATAAACGTTTACTATCGAAAAATTTGATCTCGCCGCTACGTACACTTAATTTAAAATAACTTTTGTGTCAATAACCACTTGACATTTTTCTCATTCATCAACCCACAACTTCATCCAACTGAATAATTTTATAAGTGCTTTATTTAAATATGCTATGCATTTCGTTGTGTAAATTGTTTAAAGGGCTTATTTCACATAGATGTTTCAGTAGCGTCAGTAAATGTTATGTAGATGATTGGGAACCAGGCCACGCAGATGAGGATAAACTTTGTAAAAACCTGACCTTTTGCTTTGCCATAGCAACGTGCCGTCATCCCCATGGCACGTGGGAGGGTCTCTATGGAAACCGTATCCACGCAAACGAAGCAATAATATGGACCCTTCGGCTGGCAACGCTGTTCAGGCGTGCTTCCAACCAACTTCAAGGGAACGAACTGTCCCTAAGAAACTAATTGGATAAGAGTGAGAGAGAGAGATACACGCTAATATGTCAGAATTAATGTATACTTTGATATAAAACCAAATCTTTGTGATTTCACGTTATGCTCCGATCTTGGCATCGGGAGGAGGGAGAGAGCTTTTTTTTCTCCAGATTATTACTCACTTTGAAACAGCTACATGAACTAAGAGTGTAGCTCCGCCTTATATTCTGGAGCCTTCCGGTTCAATACCAAATAGCTTATTTTACAATAATGAAAACTCTTCAAAAACTTTGGTGATACGTACAGTAACTGCATGTAGCGATGGGGCGTGGACCAAATGAACTATCCGGGTGTTAGGGAGCTGATGCAGTGGAAAACAAGCATATTACGTTTTACAGAATAGGGCAGCACTGCTGGATAGTAAACTTGTTGTATTTAACTGCATAAATATCAATCTAACATGATTAGTTTTTTTTTTCGATTCCAGTGAATAATTATGAAAAGTGATACCGGAATTATGCATTAGCTGAATAAATTAATACTTATATTAAAATTGAGTATGAAAATGTTGTGCATTTGTGTTACATATAAAGAGGCTGTAGGCCTGGCAATAGATATGAGTACAGTTTGGCTTGGGCTAAGATGACCATAGCGACCGCTGGTTTTCAGGCAAATTCATAGAAGTAATTTGGTAGGTTTCGTTAATGAGGTGTAAAAGTATCCATAGTTGCCAGATTAGGTATGGCAGACTAGCTTGGAATTCTTGGTATATATAAGACTATTACTTAGAAATTTATTGAGATACATTAGGTTGGAAAGTAGCAGATTTCAGAAATGTAGAAATGAAGTGGCAACATCGTATTACAAGCTAGTAGTGGGGGTCCTAGAGCCATTTGCAAAAGTGGAGGTTATTAAGGGAATTTTTGTAGCTGAGTAGGACACTCTGAGCAGAATCTTGGACACTTGTGATCGGATCGCCGGTGGAATATGACGTAGCCGAATGTGACGTCATTGTTGCCTCAAGGTTAGAATCATGTGTTATCCCGTAGTATAGGGCTCAGGTATATTAACTTCTCTTGGTCGGCAACTTCTCGATTTAAGTGAATACTATTTATTAAAACATTACAAACTTAGACGCCGGTGTCGTTCTTACTTTCATCACACGCCCCCGCATATCCTGAGATATCCTGAGGTATGCCTCTGCTCAGAGTGAGGAAACGCAAGCAACACTGTGAGGCAACACATAGCTTATTTCCAAAATAGTTAACAACCACAAAGTATATAATTAACAAAAGAAAAAATCTGATGACTTGTATCTATATGAGTTTCTGTACCCTTATCCTTACACGCGCTTATGCCTGTCTCACGTTCAAGAAGTCCCGAGTTCGAATCTCGGTCAGGGTGAGTTACCTGGATAAGGTTACTTACGGGGTTTTCCCTTATCCTGGAAGACGAATTTCGGGTAACTGTAAGCTCCATGGACCCCGGGCTCATATGAGCATCATTTCACCCATTCCATTCATCGTCCGATATGACTTAACGTTGGAGGAAGTAAATTACAAACAAACAAAAATCCTTACACGCGCTTATCCACTTCATGTTAATCAAGATAAACATTACCTTATTGCAAATTTTCTTGAAGGTACAAGGGGAATATGGGAACACATTAGGCCCTTAAGCGATAGTCAAAACCCGTATTTCCCTAAAATCTTGATATGCAATTTTTGGGTGGAATGCAATACTTTCTGTATCTACTAGAAAGTAAACATTGGTGTATCGCACTCACATGTCACAAACAAATGTTTATTGCTCTATCTACTTCATGTTAATTGAGATAAACATTACCTTATTGCTAACTTACCTTTAGGTACCAGGGAAATATGGGAATACAATAAACTTTAAGACATGGTCACTAATTGAGGCATTTGAAATTCCGTTCTCTTTGCATGACGCAAAGATTAAACGTTATTAAAGACTTCTCATTTGAGAAAAGTATAAGAATTAGGCAGAATGTCTCCGAAGAGGTTCACTCTACAACAAATATATATTTGACATAAATTGTGTTTTTTAACAAAATTTACATTTTTTCTTGAGTAAGTGTATATTTTGTATGTCTAACCGAGTGGAATGGCTTAGGCGGTTTCCTCTGTGGCCCACATTTGGGAGGTCAAGGTTCGATTCCTGTGGCTGACCTACCTAACCCATTGGTTTTCTCGGGGGTTTCTCCGAGTCGCCAGGTGAATGTTGGGTAGGATAATTACTCTCCCTAATTTCAGCTCCATTGTCATATTTTCATCTCATCTCGTAGACTGTTTCACTGTAGAACTGTCGGCGGGTGTCTCGGCGCTGTATGGCAGGATGATATGTTCCTGGTCCTCCGGTGGGCCACTTCAGAAAGCAGTAGGAGGGATACCATCTGTGCAAGACTGCTTGGAGTTTTCCGAGCTCTAGCATGGTGGCTTCTAATCTCCGAGCCCAACTGGTGGACTGTTTCGGGGCACAGTAGGAGGGATGCTCGTTGTGCAAGCCTGCTGCGGAGTTTCAAGCTGATAAACGTTAGGGCCCTGCCCTATGCACTCTCGTGGCTCCTTGGATGGCAGCCCTCTGTCTTCTCTCACCTCATCCTCCCTCCCAGGGATGCCCCACTTGGGGCACAGGCACAAAAGAAGACCAGTCTGGACAAATCCACTCCGTCAAATTCTATCCTATCTTATGTCTATCTCTTACAGAAAAGTCATCCAGATGACAAAAACTACTTATGACATTCCCAGAAAATTCAAAAGATACATTTTTAACATGAAAATATATTAAACATACGATATTATAATCATAATGGTTAGAGACATTTCTGAGCAATTCAACATTTCCGAAAAATGGCCCCTGTAAAGGTTAGCCGGAGCTGAAGGATTTTTATGGAATTCTTGTCACATCCTTGGAAAATGCTCAACTTAAATGCCACATTTGGTATTTAACTCATTTTTCATTTTTAAGTTACGGTGTTCACACACACATACACACACACACACACACACACACACACACACACACACACACACACACACGAGGCCTAAAAACGCATATTTCTACTGAAATGTTTGTATCAAATTTTCTTGGTACAATGCATGCGGTGGGAAAAAATAAACATGTATCAGGAGAAAGGAATGTCTATTGTTTAAAAAGCATACATTTTTTGACCTTAACTTCTTTACATAACTTTTTCATCTTAACCTGCATTAGAAGCTGACATTAGAAAGGCACAAGGCTCAGTGTTAGACGTGAAGAAGAAGCAAGCTAATGTTCAGGGATTGTTTGTACCTATTGCTAATTCCCGGACTTAACTTTTGGGAGCGCTAGTTTATCAATGTCAGGACGTAATGTCTAACAAATTTGTAATCGAGGGCTGCATGTTAGATTGTGATCCGACAAGGTACTTTGGGGTTTGCACTTAGCTAATTTCATAACAGAAAAAAAAATTGTTCGCACACATATGTCGAGCCAAACATACACAATGTCCGTGCGGCAAGTGAATACAACCTTGGAAATCTGGTTTGGGGGACATTCTTGTAAAAATCAGCCAAGTATTTCTTGTGTGTATATTTGTCCTTCAATAAATCGTCACATTGTACATTTAACAGTTCCATTTGGTACGTGGCAGTTACATTGTTGTCATCGATTGTGTTACACCTGACTGAACCCTCAGATTCTGTACTCACAGCGTCATTTGTATAGGCAACTTGGTACTACATGGCTCTTGCCTGACGTCACACGCACTGCAGACCTCGCTCCTGACTGAAATACGTCACAACTCTCGAAGCTGTCTTACTCTGATTTACTAGGTTCTCTGCTGATGGTATTGGCTTGAATACAACAGAAAGGGCCCTCTCACCTGTTACCTGTTGTAGCCAGTCTTAGGAGGGCGTATTAGTTAAAAAAAAATAGAATTTACGTTAGATTCTAATGAACAGAAAAAAGATAGTCGAAGTTAAAGTTGCAACAACAACAAATTCTGTTAAACGAAATGAAAATGCTATAAAAAGAATCTTAAAATAAAAAATATCTAAAAAGGTAAAAAAGTCAAATAAAAACCTCTATTTTCTGGCATATGTTGACTCATAATTAACATATTTTGTGTTGGGCCTCACCTTCAACTTCCTAGCCCTATTTATAGCACAGGCAATATACACCTTACTTCGAAAGCAGGTAAGCTACGGTTAAGGAGCATTAGGAAGGGTGGCAGGGAGGAAGAAAGGGTCGCGAGACGAAAGGGAGGAAGGGAGGGAGGCAGGATGGAATGTGGGAAGAAAGGAGGTGAGGATGGGGTGGAGCGAATGAAGGAGGGTGGCAAGGGAGGGAGGGAGGATGGGATGAAGGAACGTTAGGAGGGAGAAAGGGAGGAAGTAAGGGAGACGGGAAGAGGGGTACGCAGGACGGTAGGAAGGCACGACGAAATGTAGGCGGAGGGAAAGATGGAGGGTGGGATGGGATGTGAGAGAGAGGGAAGGAAGAAGGCAGGAACTGCAATATATGCTTAGCTTAGTGTGTAATAAAATTATCTCTATTTATGTACATAAATCTGCCTTGCATTAGTTTTTCTGTTGCATTCTAGGTAAAGTTATACCTAGAGGCCCGTACTTTCAAAATTAGACTGCTGGCTTTAGTACAGAAAAACAAGTGAACTAAGAAGTACAACTTAGCTACATGTACAAGACTTGACTATTCATTTGTGCACCTTTTGAGAGCAGCAGGTTTATTCATAGATAATGTCCTCATAAACTGGCTGTTTTCTTATAAGTTCACACAAAATTTCCTTAAGGTTGAAGATATTCGCTAGAGATATCAGTCTCTCTCGTGATATTGTCTCCGCCAGATGCGACGACCCTATGGTCCCTTCACTCACAAACCCGAGAAAGGATGGTAGCCCAGGGTGGTATTTGAGCAGGGAGCAGGCAGTGTGCTCGAGGGTGACATTTATAGACGTGCAATTCTGGCTTTAAACTAGTATTTATTCTTTCTAGAAATTACTCGATACTCCATTACAAAGTTTGGAAAGGTAGTGTCAGTCTGAAATATGTCATAGCTGGGATTTAAACCAAGGATCCCTTGGTCTCTTTTTCGGTTGTTTTAAGCTACCATGGCAATATGCATTGCCAGAACGACATTAAATTCTCCCTGATTCGTATATTTTCCGGTAAATTAGAGAAGATCTCATATAAATATAGAATAATGGCAACTTACAACGCTGCAAGTACCTTAGATCCCGGGTTTAAACCCCTATTCTGTCAGTCAATGGTAATTAATTCCTCTTTCACGCTAGCCAAGTGTAGGACAAGGTTTGAACAGGCAGAGTCAGACAGATAAATTTCATACCGTAGCCGGGATGTCCACGGTTCAAATTCCTATCATACAGCTCCAAATCCCATTATTTTACATGTTTCGGTGTTTAAGACCCAGACCATGGTATTTGATTGTTGAAGCTGGGTGTTGGAAGAAGTATTTGGAAAGATCTCTCCACGGCCTCGGTTGGTCCTCTGATGGACTCGCCTTCTTCCCGCTCGAACATGACCAGCGGATCTGTACAAGCTGAAATCATCTATGGTTGCTCATATCGTCGCCTAGATATGGTCGCCCTTCATACCTGTCTCCCAGAGGTCACATTAAAAGCAAAAAGGGCCACACTGGCCTCTTCGCGGTGCATTGCACCGGTTTTAAGGGCCACTCCACAATACGTACTCCTTCCTTGCAACCGTTAAAACGTGTTTCTTACGTTCGTCTTTCCACCCGAAGAATTTCGTCTCAAGTGTAATTACTTGGCTTCATTTCACAACAGCCATGTGTAAGAAACATTTCAGACTTAGGAAAATAGGCATAATACCGCCATCTGTCTCTTAAATGAGTGTGAAATAATTTGGAGAAGAAAGCGAAAAGATGTTTTTATGTTCACTCTAACACTTCCAGGTATAACATCACTGGCACAAAGAATATTTAACGTTATGTTGTTATGACAACCGAGTAAACAGAAGACAAACGGCCCAGTTTGACACCCACTAGCTCTTCACCTGCACTATAAGCCATAAGTGGTAACAAAGAGACAGAGTGTAGAAATACTGTATCCCATCTCCTTGTTTTCCTTTCTCTTGATCAGCCTGATAACACAAAAGCTCATGTATAGCGCAGGAAAGTAAGGACATTGCTGCGGCCCCTGGAAACAAGGACTGAAAATGTCCAAATAAATTCCCATTCATTGTTTTTTAATTTTAAGCATAAGGAATTTGAAGGGGTTATTCGCCCCCTTCATCCCAAAAACCTCATTTACAGTATTATAATGCACAACAATGTATTTCCGAAATGCATTGAAACTAAGTCGAATGCAACTAGCAAGTATTACCCCACTAAACAACAACTAACTAATGTGTTGGCTCCATAATGCCGAATGGCATGTAGATTACTTACTATTTTCTGAATTACATATTTAAAATGATTCATGGTCCCTTCATTGGCTACAGCATTCAAAAATGTGTACTCGCGAAAAATAATTAACACAAAATTAGTAAGCACCATTGCGCGGAACTACCCACTGTCCGCCATTCGAAGGTGTCGGTTTGTCTGCCTGGTCTACGTAAGGGTGCGGCTAGTGACCGAAGCTCTTCGCTAATCAACAGCAATTAGGCGATGCCTCCAAGCTTCTGAAGATTTATTTAGGGCAGTTCTAGTTGGTTCAACTACTTGAACGTTTTCATTTGGACCGGAGACTTCACAAGAGACTGACCAGCGCCTGGGACATTCAAGTCGACTCGAAGTTGATCCGAAAATTGACAGTGTTGAGTAGGCAGTAACGCGAGAGTTCATTTGAGTGCCGAGTGCAGTTTAGCTGTGAGTTTTGCTGCAGCAGTTTAGTTGTGATTGAATGGATCACTGGCTATATGTTCTGAAATTCTGTAACAATATTTCAAGTGTAACGTTTAGGATAAGGCAAGTACCTAAGTAACTGATAAATATGTTTAGTATTTACTAATGATTTCGTTGATGTGTCAGGAGTGGCGTCAGCACCGAGATAGGGAAAATACTTCAACAATTATTACATGAAGAGAAGACCATGAAATTCGAAATGAAGACTGCAAAATCCAGAATAGATATGGTAACGATCAAAATGGAATCTGTCTGACAAACCTCCAAGTCAGCTGTCACTTTTTTACCAACGGTTGTGTGACGTCGAGATAACTAGTACAGGATGATACGCAAGGGGCTGACGACTATGCTGAAGATGGAGGTGACCTCCAGCATGAGAACTCGGAGTAGCTTGATATTGAGCTTTTATTTATCAAAGCTCTTCAACTGCTGTGGTGCTTAGCATTCCGTTCTATTTTGGACGTGAAAGACCGCTTACTCAGAGGCTCTATCATAAGACTTGAGGTTGTGTTATATGCCGTAAATATACGACAGGACCACCGGTTTTACTACCCTTTTGAAGGAAGCCATGATAACAATTTTTACGCCCGAAAAAAAAATCCATCACCCTTCGCCAGGTTTGAACCCGCAACCATGTTACCTCAAGGCCACGGAGGATAACCTATAGTATGCAGTACGTAGCCATGTCGACAAAAATCTCCAAGATGTGTGCTTTGGGGATGCGGTTAAACTAGGACTCTCAGTCGAGGGAGGTCCACATCAAATCGATGAGCAGGTGTGCATGCAAGTAGACGGGATACCGGAGGTCTGAGATAGGAGCAGCTAGCAACCAAAGTAACAGCTGCCCTCACCTCAGGCATAAGAAATATTGTATACGACGTTGGCATAACATTTGCCCGAAGAGATTAAAGAGATCGTCTTGTGGTTTGAGCTGAAAGTGGACGTTTTTCAATAGATAGCGACAGGAAGAGTTCGGTCGAATGCGGTTCAGTTGTGAGTTGTGCTTCAGCAGTTATCTTGTGATTCCATTCAAAGGATCCGTGGTGTTTTATTCTGAGTGAATGCAACAATGTCACAATAGTAACAATTTGCGCTACGCCAAGTGTAACAGTGATGAAGTGCACTTAGTGTACTTTTTGTTTGGTGCAGTACATAAATCCCATGATCATGGCCAGTGGTAAGATCTCACGAGGGTATGCTTCAATTCTTTTTCAATGAAAGTGTCAGAATTGTAATTCATCTTGTTGTTTCTGAAAGAAAATCTTTATAAAAACCTTTTTTCATTATTGCACATGATTACTTCCCAGATATAAAAACTTATGTTTGAAAGCTTTCGATGGTTAATGGCCAGCGTCTGTGACACTAGCTTTTTAAATTACACCAGTCAATTATGCAGCACACAAATATGGTACACAAAGGTATCGCAATTATGCCCCGACCGTTTCGCGCATGGGGATTCCGTTACTAAAAACAATGGAGTCATCCACGTGGCCAAAACACTTCGTACATTCCTCTTTGAAAATAAACTTTAGTCTTCTTTCAAGCAATAGGTGTTAGCATGTGTTCTGGTCTCCATCATGGTCTACCCAAATCCCTCTTTCTGATCGACCGAATATTCTTTAGTTTCTTTGGTAATCAATTCTCTCTAATTTTGCAACATGATGGTCCATCTCTTACTATTCTCTCCTTTATCATTAACTGAAGAAAAATTTTATATCTTATCTTACTGTTTCATTTGTTACTTTACTAACTAAATGCATTCTCTTATACAGGATGTTACAAAAAGGTACGGCCAAACTTTCAGGAAACATTCCTCACACACAAAGAAAGAAAATATGTTATGCGGACATGTGTCCGGAAACGCTTAATTTCCATGTTAGAGCTCATTTTATTACTTCTCTTCAAATCACATTAATCATGGAATGGAAACACACGACAACAGAACGTACCAGCGTGACTTCAAACACTTTATTACAGGAAATGTTCAAAATGTCCTCCGTTAGCGAGGTTACATGCATCGATCCTCCGTCGCATGGAATCCCTGATGCGCTGATGCAGCCCTGGAGAATGGCGTATTGTATCACAGCCGTCCACAATACGAGTACGAAGAGTCTCTACATTTGGTACCTGGGTTGTGTAGACAAGAGCTTTCAAATGCCCCCATAAATGAAAGTCAAGAGGGTTGAGGTCAGGAGAGCGTGGAGGCCATGGAATTGGTCCGCCTCTACCAATCTATTGGTCACCGAAACTGTTGTTGAGAAGCGTACGAACACTTCGACTGAAATGTGCAGGAGCTCCATCGTGCATGAACCACAATGGGTATTTTGACATTTGTCTGTACGAATGATTTCAATTTACATTTTAAGAGAAATACTAAAATGAGTTCTAACATGGAAATTTAGCGTTTCCGGTCACATGTCCACATAACATATTTTCTTTCTTTGTGTGTGAGGAATGTTTTCTGAAAGTTTGGCCGTTCCTTTTTGTAACATCCTGTATATCTCATTAACTTGATCCCTGTTGGATGTACGCGAGGTAAAACTAAGGATATCCTACTTTATAACATTTCATTTTCGGTTTTTTTATAACTTTTCATCTGAAACTCTTTCCATTTGTCCGAGAAATATTTTTATATACATATAATAACCTTCTTTTCAATGTCTTCGTCATATTTAAAACTGTATTTCATCCACAAGAACTGAAGTAGTAAACTTGTTCTAAATTTTTTCTATCTATCTTAAAATACAGCGTATTTGTTGTTCTCTCTAAGAGCCAGCAGCCTCGTTTTGTTTGCAGATACAGTTAAATTGTAAAATACTGTATCATGGCTTGGTCTATATACTTGTTTGTAAATTATATAGCTATTTGGCCATAAGTGTATGGCATTATTTGGAGGCATGCAACCCAAAACTATAAGTTATATTTTCACTTAACCAGGTCACCAATACGTAAAGGAAACAAACTGGGTGGTTAGCCACACTCACATCGAACAGCTTGGTTTAAAAAAAAAAATTATTCGACTTTTCAAAAGTGAACTTAGTTTAGTATTAACAATGTATTCGAGGAAAGACGTTATTAGTAATATGTTACATAAAAGAAATTATTATAGTAGATAGTTATTTATAAATGCATGACATGTGGTCGATTCGGTGAGACAAAGACAGATATCTTCCATATCTGTCGCCTGCTAGCCCTGGTACCGGCAATGTTAAGAGAGTACGATAACTGTATTGGCTCAACCCATGTTCATTCTTATTTTGTAGCTACTCTAGAGTTGTCACCCTGATCTGTGCGTGTACTGACACTTTCTGTTTTCTGATTTTATTATCTCGTTCTATTTTACTTCTTTCATCCTCCAACGTAGGTCATATCGATTGGCTTACCCAAATTTAGAGTTCATAAGTAACACCAATGTCTTAATTGTGGCTTTGACTATGCAGGTCCGGTGCAAATTAACAAGAAGGAAAACAATGCATAAATTTTGTGCATGTCTATTTTCTTGTCTCCGTACTTAGGCTGTATATCTAGAGCTTTTTACTAATTTGACTACTAAAGTATTTATTGGAACTTTAACTGCACGACATGCTAAATATGTCAAGCAATGTTTTGATAACTGCACTATCTGTATAGCGTTAAAAAGCGTTTTAAGGAACTACTGAGACTGCTTCTCTCTTATATTTAAAATTTTGTTTCCAAAGGAAGGTTCCTCTTGGCATTTTATCTTACTAGGTGTTTTGTTACTGTGTGAAGGAAACATAATTGATAGAATTTCCTGGGAGTAATTATACAAATACTGCTCTTAATAGTTCCATAGTAGGGAGAGACTTCAGAGATGTCCTTGGCTTTTATGGTAAAGATGGTCGAAGACTAAGATCGTGATCTTGTTTAATGGAAATCAACAATTGAGACTGGTGGTCATTAACAGAAGATTCCCCAGAGAGTATGACCGCGTAAGAGTAGCAGAAGTGAGACTTGTTACAAAGCCAATAGGCAGTTGGTCTGTTTAATCATGTTGGCAAATAATGTTTCATGTTCAGAACGTGTTTTCCTTGTTTCAAAACATTATGTAGGTAAACTGCTATGTTCTTTAATAATTTATGCTTATTAAGTTTAATAGAAATCATTACTATAACAAAATGGAACATGTATAGTCAAGTAATCAGACGTTGCTAAATGTTGATAGAACGATCTTATGCTCTGTAGCGTAGAATGACAGAAGCCAATAATATCAGAGATACAGAAACGCTGTCGCTCTGAGGGGTGTCTCTGACCACTCAAAGTATTGTTCAAAAAAGATGAATCGTTTCTTTTTGTGATAACCACATCGTTGTCTTAGTTAGAGAACCTTGCAACCCGAACGAATTTCTTATTTTCGAACGAGTGGACGTTTCTTGTAATTTACGTCAAATTTCTTATTTAGTTACACAACTTATTACAAGTGTACTACAATAAATAGCTAAATACTGTGATACAAACTGAGTAAAAGCGGAATGAACAGCAGATTTATTCAGAGTTTATAAAGTATATATTCAGACAATGAGTTTTGTATAAAGATGGCAAATAATAAAGTAACAAGATTCATTCAGAATAATATAGGATTGAGGCAAGGCTGCAAGTTGAGCGCCGTACTGTTTAATATGTTTATAGATGATATTTTGGATGCAATTAGAATGGAAAGTAGGCATGTGCTAATAATTAATAACCGGGAAATACCTGGTTTGTTATTTGCAGGAGCTATTTCCAAAGTGGGAATATATAGAGCAAGAGATAAATTTTGTAAGAAATGGAGCCTTAGGTAAACAAAACCAAAATTATGGTATTTAAGAAAGGCAACAAGTTAAGAAAAGAGGAGAAATGGTACTGCCAAGGAAGGGAAATTGAAGTGGTCAATACATTTAATTATCTAGGAATACGATTAAGAAGTAAAGCTGGTTGGAAAGAGCAGAAGAGAATGGCAATGGCAAAAGGTAAAATTGCATTGAAAGCTATTAAAGCATGCCTAGATAAATGACCAGGAATGCAAATAAAACAACTGGAGAGAATTTACACAGCCGTAGTAGAAGCAAAAATGCTGTATGGGGTTTGGAGGAGGGGGGGTGGAAAAATGAATGTGATACATAGAAACTTTTGCAAACAAGTTTTGGGCTTACCACGAGCTTCACCAAATGGAGTGGTGAAGACTGGGAACTAGAGGGATAATGGTGGAAAGGGTGTTAAAATATTGTTTGATAGTACAGGAAAGACTAAATCAGAAAGATTTATGGCTAAATAAGATAAAGGAAATGATTTTAAAAATAGGGTTTGGTGTCATGTGGGAAAACAGGGAATTATTGCAAACTGGATTTTGGAAAGAACTTAGGTTAAGAACGGAAGATATTGAAAGACAAGGAATGTTAGGAATCTTCAACTTGAAAAGCTCATTGGAAATTTATAGAGATGTAAGTGATGTGGAACAGGGAAAAATTTATTAATATTTGTGATAAAGCAGCAAGAGAAGGTTTTGCATGGGCCAGAACAGGGGTAATGGGAAGAGGAAGGGAGGGATCTGTGTCACCAAAGGGATAAAGAATGGCATTTGCTTTTAGAATGTGAACAAACTAGGTTGCTTAGGTAAAATAGAATGGGTAAGGCTACCAAAAGAAATTCAAGCAATGTAGTCAATGAGTGTAAAAACTAGGAAAAATTTAATTGAAATTGGGAACTTTTTGGGCAAATGGTTGAGGAAAATAAGTAAATATGACGAAAATGAAGATGAAGTTATTTTAGATAAGATGCCAATAGAGACCCATTAGCTCGACAACCGTAGAGTTTGAGTCTATTGTGCCCAAGGGAACCAGTAACTCAGTGGGGTAATAAATATGTGAATGTATAATAATTTGTAATTAAAATGGAAATAAAGATTACTTACTTACAAGTGTACAGTTTTAAAACTGGTAGCCGGACTATCAAGGTCCATGTTCCACTTGATCGGCATTTCAAACATTAATGGAGTCTTGATTTGTTTAATTGAAACAGATGACTGTCGCGTTGGGGTTTCTGCGTCGCCTATTGTTAAATGTTGATACCTCTTTATCGTGTTTTGCGAAACAAATGAACTAGTTGAGTTAAATATTATGGTAGAAATGTAGCTACATTACCGTACAGAGTCGCACATTCAAAGAATGTATTCGTTTCTAGTTTCCATAATTAAAGAATAAACACTTTGACTGTTACACCGTAATGTTCATGATAGAATTAAATGTATTTTAGAAACCCATACTGCGTTTGTTTGAATTCTTTGTGGTCAGAGCAGCAAACAAAAACAATACAACTGCTTTGGAAATTAGTGCGGAATGTAACCTTGTAAAGTAGCTTAGTCATGGATTTCTATGTGTAAAATTCCATGCACTGTAAAGAAAGACATACGTAATGAGTGTGACGACATTTTATGTTCGTTCTTCTTTTGTCCATATCACCCACCACTCCAAATCAAATGACTGTAGAGTTTATTCTCCTCGAAGCAATCCTTGCTATTAATTTGACCCTGGCAATAATAACAACCAACTCAGCAATTGATTTACATTCGGAAGACGCGACTGTACACATTCTTTTACTTTCACTGTCTCCTGATTGCTCGATATGACGTCAAAGTTCGATAAACACGTTTCTTAAAAAGTAAGTTTTGAGCACCCCTATAAAATACTCTTACTGTACAATAGCTGCATCAAATTCCTAATGTTGCTCTCCAAAGATATATTTCCATTCAATTTTTGTTAGGGTAAATGCAAATTCTACTTTATTAATACCTTAAAATGAGCAAATAAGGACCTGGTTATTGTAACATGCAGAAGCAGCACTCATCTCTTTATTTCACACGTTTGAGTGCTTTAAGTAACAAACTCACGTGAAAAAATCGAACACTCACATACCTTTATACATGTTACAGAAATATTTCAAAGCCCAAAGAACATTAAATACTTCGGAAAAGGTAAATTCTACAGCTAAAAGGTAGCTATGCGATAAAATAGTACACTAACGACTTGAACATTTCTTCTGAAGCAAACGGCTTCCGTTTATCAGAGTTAATATGCACTTACTCTTGAAGGTGAGGCAACTGACGAACTGTGAAGCATAAGTGGCCGTGAGAAGCGGAGAATACTATTGCCATTACCCTAAGTATGTCGCAGCCTTTAGGCGCTACGGATTGTCGATATAATCGATGACAATAAAAACCATTTCCGTAAAATGCAAAAGACAATAGTGTTCTTAGAAATTAACTTTAGAAATAACTGCATGATCTCAGATACATTTGTACACAAATCACTCTGAAGAACGTCAGCCCAATTCTGGACCTATTTGAGGACATCTGGACCATAACAACAGATTATCGTTATCGTGACACAGAGAATTATATTGATATTGTGACTTTGTAGGTTCGTAAAATTAAAATTAAAGTTTGCAGAAATTTAAAATGCTCTTTATTTCCGTACAGACAGTTTGTACAGCCATTTGCAGCAGAATGACGTAGCATACACCAACACAGTCTCTCGTAGCTTCGCCATACGTAAACAAACTAAAGAATTCACCTTCAAATCACTACACGATTATCAGTTCTCAATTCGCCCGGGTACAGTTCAAATGTCCACGCACACAATAAACAGCTCCCTGCCGACTCTGAGCTGTCGGTCTAGCCTTGATGTTTTTATAACTGAACCATCGTTCCGGAAAGCTGCCGACGTTTCTCGAAAGCTGCCGAAGCTTCATGGACTTTCGTGGCCTAGCGAGACAAGGGTAGAATTATCCAGGTATCTCTCTGTCTCTTTCTAATCGGTCCGCGGGCGTGGCTTGGGCGCTATCTCTCTCCTTCACTCCCCGCCGCTCTCTCTCTCTCTCTCTCTCTCTCTCTCTCTCTCTCTCTCTCTCTCTCTCTCTCTCTCTCTCTCTCTCTCTCTCTCTCTCTCTCTCTCTCTCTCTCTCTCTCTCTCTCTCTTGGTGCTCGTCTACAATGCCTCGCGACCATATCATGAAACTCTATGGGGTAATTTTTCGGAATAGAGAGATTATTTGTTTACGTATGACACCAGTGTTTTGCACATCTTCAGTTTCACAAAAAACTGGTTAATGGGACACTCAAAATAATGTGCATCCATTGGTCCCGGGGGTTATGCGATCTGAACCTGGTTAGCATATGGGAACGTGTAAGTGTGAAAGATGCACCAAGATAATAAAGTGCAAAATGTTCTAGAAAACCATATTTTGAGAATGTGGCAAAGTTACGTGCGTGAGCTCGTCAGTGTTGAAGACATCCAATACGAACTAGAGCTCTGCAACACCTGCTTCCCTGTGCGTTATGGGTGTTCACTTAACTTAGTGCTTCTCTATTCTTTTCTTCAAATACTAATTATTATTCTTACCTGGCTTCATCTCCAGGCATTATTTTAAGTTTTAAATACTAAAACTATCTCTAATTTTTGCGCATTGAAAACAAAGGAATGTAGATAATTAAGTAATAGTTATACCTAACAATAATATATACCTACTGTCTTTATGGACGTTTCTAAAAAGCATTACCTACATTTTAAAATGTTATTTTAATTAAAATTTCTAGTACTTTAAAGTGGTTCTTATATAACTGGCTTTTCCCTGTGCAAGTAAATTTGCTATCAGTGCAAAATTTTCGGTTTTATTGACTTATTGTAAATAGGAATCTAATAGGTAGGTAAACACTTCCTCCTCCGGATGAGGATCTCCGGTCTCCGGACCGACCTACTGGGCCGTTTCAGGACCATGGCAGGTGGGATGCCGACTGTACTGGTCTGCCGTTCCCTCTGCACTTTCATGACTCTTGGGTCGGCGGCCTCTGTCTCCTCTCACCTCATCCATTCCCCCGGCGATGGGGCATAAGCATAACAGAACAAGATTGGTTGCAGTGCCAAATCCCCTCCGTAAGAAGCTATCCTATCCAAAGTAATGCATGATATTTAATTGTAAATTACGTTCCATCCTGCAGCGTGTAGACACATGCATTAGGGACATAATAATCCCTATCTCTTTCCACTATCTTACGGGCCCTGAACCAGCACGCTTGAGCGACAAGGGAGCCACCCTCTTCAAACCTCATTCCACGAAGGGAGTTCTTCAGTCTACCAAAGGGATGGTAATCGCATACAGCCGGGTCGGGTCAGTAAGGCGGATGTTTCAGTGTCGCCCAACCAAGTTTGCTGACCGCGCCCATGGCTTTTTGACTTACATGTAGTCGTGCATTGTTGTACAACAGCAAGACATCCTGCTCCCCCCCCCCCCCCCCACGATGTGTTCGAACACGTTTCAGTTGAGCTTTAAGTTTATTTAGCGCCAAAATGAATAGTAGTTCCACATGACATGATGCCCACAAGCAAGTGTCCGGAAAAAACACAGTAGCCATAATTTTACTAGCCTAAGGTGTAGTTTTCATCTTTTATTATTTTCATATTTATTTACTTTTTATTTATATTTGTCCTAGGAGAGTTTTATGATGCCACTCCATGGATTGCCACTTTGATTTTGATTCAAAATGGTGGAGCAACATTTCATCGCCTGTCACAATTCTTGCAACAAAGACATTTCCACCATTCCCATAGTGTTCCAAAACTGTTTTTCGTGTTTGCTTGTGAGCCCCTGTCAAGCCACCTGACACAAACTTTTTTCAACTGCAACACTTTCAGTATTCTGCCAACCGTTGCTTCCCCAATCCCATTAAAATGTGACAATCCTTTCACTGTGATGCGTTGGTCAGCTAAAACTATATCGTGAACTCTGCATAAGGTCAGGAGTTCGTGCGGTGTGGAGAGGAGTACCCCGAATATTGTCGTGTCTCTTTCACCACGTAATCTGCTTGCCCAACGACTAACTGTACTGCGATCAATAGCAGCATCTCCATAAACCCTCTTCAATCTCACTGTTTCGTTCTCACAGCAAAGGAATACTCTTAACAACACGTTGCTTTTGATGAATGTCAAGCGCAGCAGCTACCCCATCTTGAAGACAGACTCCTTACAGAAACGGGTTGGCAGCGAGAAGAATGTGTCTATGAACTCCCTAAACTGTAAACATGTAGAATGTCCTGCCGTCCTAAGAACCACACTTTCCGCGAACAAAACCTACAGGTAAGCTACTCTTGTGCATACAACTTGTTTGAATGTAATATGGCGTAACACATGGGCAACACATGGGCGAAAGTGTCACTGTCGCCTGTCAAGCTTGTGCACGCGGGCATGGAGTAATACAAAAAGTGTGTTTGTTAAGACGGATGTAGTATATTTATTATTACTGTTAATATTACACTGATTATCGTTGATTTTTCTTCGTATAGAAGAGGCATTGCTTGGAGTACATTTTTGTAGCTGTCGCCTTTATAAACAATAGCATTCGCAGATGTGATCACTAGTAAACGGAACGACAAATCCCATATCAGTCGATAGCACTTTTTCTTGATCCTTGATTCTCGATACACGATCTTTCCCACGATATCCGATACTTCGATACCCATTATCGTCATATCTACTTCTAGTTTTAATAGAAAATAGAATTTTAAATTTATATTGAGGAATTAATCCTTTCAGAATTATTACTTTTATATACATTACTCCTATATATGGATATTTCTAATTAAATAGAGTCAACTGAAAAATTCAATGCCCCGGCCGGGATTTGAACCACGGATTTCCTGATTTCCGTCCAGTGGCTCTAACCCCCGAGCTACCATGGCCAACATTCTAATTAATTAGAAATATCCATATACAGGAGTAATGTATTTAAAAGGATTAATTCTGGAAGGATTAATTCCTCAATATAAATTTAACATTAAGTGTTTAATGCTAAAAATCCTGATATTTAAGTACTTGCAACAGTAAGTCGCCACAAATATGTATCGCGAATGTGAGAACTCTAAGTGGTTTACGGGTGAAATATATTGAGTCAATTGGAGAGTTTAACGTCGCGTCGGCATTTTGGCTATGGTAGCCCAAGAGGTTAGAGCGACTGGAAGGAAACCAGGAGATCCGTGATTCAAATCCCGGCCGTGGCTTTGAACTTTTCAGTTGACTCTAATTAATTACAAAATAGAATGTTGGGAGAGCTGTGTAATGTCAATAAAATTAAATGGGACAAAACTTAAAACTGTCAGTGTTCTTTTCTTTTTAGTCTTTATTGCCGCAAGCTTTACAGTATAGCAACGTCATAAATTAAAACTTACCAAACCACATTATAAAAGTCATTTATAGAATGCAATGGGTTTGCTACCAATGTATGGTGTATAGTCCTTTTAAAACTGAAAGGAGGGAGCTCTCTTAGTCTTTGCGGTAAAAAATTGTATAATTTAATTGAAATGACTATAAAACTATTCTGAATTTTAGTGTGTGTACATTTATTTATATATCAATTCAAACAGTTTCTTGTTGAGTAATTATGTATATTAGAGCAAAGTATAAAACTATTAAGATTTTCTTTAACATATAAAAGACAATTCAGCACATACATCGATGGCAATGTTAAAATACCTTAATGAATAAAAAGTTGTTTACAATGTTGTTTTGAATGAACTCCACAAATTAATCTAAGGGCCTTTATTTTTGCAATATAAATATTTTAGCTGCTAAAGAGTGATTTCCCCACAAAAGTATACCATAATTAACATGCGAATGAATATGAGCATAGTGAATCTTCATCACAATGTCCTTGTTAACACTGTTTCTTAAAATTCTCAACATGATAATTCCTGTTTTGATCTTTTTTGATACATAATTGATATGTGTTCAGCAGCCAAGGTCCGAATCGATATAAATACCTAAAAATTTTATAGAGAATCCAGAATCACCAGTGTTAAATTTATACTGAATATCAGTGGTTTTGCCTGTGTTTATAGTTAGACTGTTTGCGTTACACCAATCAACCACTGAAATTGCAATAGATAATTTAAGTTTTAATGTGTTTTCAGCTTTATCATAAAAATTAATAGCTAAATCATCAGCATAAAGATATGGAGTAAGGCTTTTGTCACAAATTGAAAGGGGGAGGTCATTAATATAGATGATAAAAAGTACAGGTCCCAAAAGTGAGCCTTGTGGAACACTATAATTTATAGGTTTGGACTCCGATAATCTTCTATTAAAATAAGTTTCCTGGGACCTATTACTAAAATAAGAATTGAGAAATTTAATGAATTTGTCCTGAAAACCATAAAAACTAAGTTTCTCTAAAAGAATATTAGGAGAGACGAGATCAAAGGCTCTGGAATTATTTTGCTCTGATTATTTTCAAACACAACACAACGTTAGACATTTAAAATCAAAACAGTCCACTTTTATAAGCTTTTGTTCAAAAATACTACCATTTTCACTCTTTCGGAGTTAAGTTTACTTCTTTTTTGTCCCATAAGTCCCGCTGTACTAAACAGTTTTTCAGAGAAAACTTTTGCAGGTGGAATACACAAATATTTAGTTCTGGAAATTATGAATTTGTTTTCCAGTAATTCAGCGCACTAGAAAGAGGAGATAACAAATCGTTCATTGACGTATACAGTGATAACTTCTCGGGAACTGTTAACTGATACTGAATTTGACACACGATTATTTTCTTGCGTAATCTTACATTCGTGACAATTCAATGTTCTACTTGCGACAGTAATATTTTGTGATTTTAAAATAAAATAAAAATTGCAGAATCACCACCGAAATATCGAGCGAATTTTCTGAAGTATCGTTCGATGTCGATACCATACATGTATCATGAGTATCGATGTATCGCAAGTATCGAAGGTGCATAGTGTATGTTTAACTGCACGGGGTATGTTGATAAAATTATTTAGGCATTTTTCTTAGTACATTTCTGTACAGGAAAATAAACATTAGTATTTTCCAAAGCGTTGTGTTAACTGTAAATTAGCTTATGCTGTTAAAGTTTACATCCATATTTCGGACAGTGAAATGTCGACTTACATCTTACCGCCGTAAGGAAGAGAATCCTTAAGCTCCTTTCCAATGACGATGTCGAAAATCGTGTGCCTGTTTTCTTTATAGAAATTCTCAGTGGAATATAGGTATTTATTTTACGTCAATTTTAAACCCTAGTTCTCCGGTGCAGCAGTATGACTGTCTTACTATCACGTGATTCTATCATTGAGGCAAGAAATAAGGCTTCAATGCCCGGCCTACGTTGTGCCCCAGTCCAGAGGTTTCCAATACTCTGCCTACAATGTGCTAATCAGCTACCAAAATTCCCCTAACAATCTCCACTTTTGCTAATAACACCAAGAGCCCCCTACTAGCTTCTAATACAATATTGCCACATTATTTCTACATTACGGAATAGTTCTGCTTCCCATTCTGAAGTTTCTTTATAAATTTCTAATAAATATTCTCACATATTTCAAGAACTCTAAGCCAACCTTCCATACTAATCTGGCAACTTCGGATAGTGACTTTGCCCTCTCTAATGCAACCTACCTAACTACTTCTCCGAATCTGCCTTAAAACCAGCGCCCGCTACTTAACATGATTGATGTCCTCTTGCACTGAGCCAAGCTTAACTCATCACCGCGAAACCTAAAACTCCGTAACATTTAACAAAAGTGTGCAAAATATTCATATTTACTTCTATTATAAGTCTTTATTTAACTGAGCCTTCATTTTTGTATCACCGCATTTTGGGAGATCTCCAATACGCAGGCCCTGGATCGGCGGTGTTAGTTGCCAGACGGGGGGGATATAGAACCGGAAGTTCAAATGTGCAGGTGTTAAGGACCCCACCATGGGCTTTCGTCTCTCCTCCTTCGACCGCCCTTAACAAACCCTCATCTCACCCCAGCCTCCTGGAGGCACCCCGATAGGTACATATCCGCAAAATATTTCATTGGTTGAGGTACCAAGCCTCCTTCGAAACTTGTCATAATGTCACCGTCAATAAATAAACATATATGAAATGATTTCATATCACCAGAACCCGGATTTCTAGGCAATATGCTTATAAATGCTTTTTTAGCTGAAATACGGCGTTTGCTTGCTTATTTTATCCAAATCACATTAATTTAAAAGTAAATTTTCACTCCTAGCCATCATCGTCTCGCCGAATGACTCAGGATCATTGCAGTTAAAGGCCATTGGCGTATAAATGTGTACGTGATCTAATGATTAAAACCCAACGAATACGAGTTAACACCTTCGATATGTTCCAAAGGAGAACGGCCGCCGATATGACCATTACAGTTAAAGGCCATTGGCGTATAAATGTGTACGTGATCTAATGATTAAAACCCAACGAATACGAGTTAACAACTTCGATATGTTCCAAAGGAGAACGGCCGCCGATATGACCATTGCAGTTAAAGGCCATTGGCGTATAAATGTGTACGTGATCTAATGATTAAAACCCAACGAATACGAGTTAACACCTTCGATATGTTCCAAAGGAGAACGGCCACCGATATGACCGTTGCAGTTAAAGGCCATTGGCGTATAAATGTGTACGTGATCTAATGATTAAAACCCAACGAATACGAGTTAACACCTTCGATATGTTCCAAAGGAGAACGGCCGCCGATATGACCATTGCAGTTAAAGGCCATTGGGGTATAAATGTGTACGTGATCTAATGATTAAAACCCAACGAATACGAGTTAACACCTTCGATATGTTCCAAAGGAGAACGGCCGCCGATATGACCATTGCAGTTAAAGGCCATTGGCGTATAAATGTGTACGTGATCTAATGATTAAAACCCAACGAATACGAGTTAACACCTTCGATATGTTCCAAAGGAGAACGGCCGCCGATATGACCATTGCAGTTAAAGGCCATTGGCGTATAAATGTGTACGTGATCTAATGATTAAAACCCAACGAATACGAGTTAACACCTTCGATATGTTCCAAAGGAGAACGGCCGCCGATATGACCATTACAGTTAAAGGCCATTGGCGTATAAATGTGTACGTGATCTAATGATTAAAACCCAACGAATACGAGTTAACAACTTCGATATGTTCCAAAGGAGAACGGCCGCCGATATGACCATTGCAGTTAAAGGCCATTGGCGTATAAATGTGTACGTGATCTAATGATTAAAACCCAACGAATACGAGTTAACACCTTCGATATGTTCCAAAGGAGAACGGCCACCGATATGACCGTTGCAGTTAAAGGCCATTGGCGTATAAATGTGTACGTGATCTAATGATTAAAACCCAACGAATACGAGTTAACACCTTCGATATGTTCCAAAGGAGAACGGCCGCCGATATGACCATTGCAGTTAAAGGCCATTGGGGTATAAATGTGTACGTGATCTAATGATTAAAACCCAACGAATACGAGTTAACACCTTCGATATGTTCCAAAGGAGAACGGCCGCCGATATGACCATTGCAGTTAAAGGCCATTGGCGTATAAATGTGTACGTGATCTAATGATTAAAACCCAACGAATACGAGTTAACACCTTCGATATGTTCCAAAGGAGAACGGCCGCCGATATGACCATTGCAGTTAAAGGCCATTGGCGTATAAATGTGTACGTGATCTAATGATTAAAACCCAACGAATACGAGTTAACACCTTCGATATGTTCCAAAGGAGAACGGCCGCCGATAAGACCATTGCAGTTAAAGGCCATTGGGGTATAAATGTGTACGTGATCTAATGATTAAAACCCAACGAATACGAGTTAACACCTTCGATATCTTCCAAAGGAGAACGGCCGCCGATATGACCATTGCAGTTAAAGGCCATTGGCGTATAAATGTGTACGTGATCTAATGATTAAAACCCAACGAATACGAGTTAACACCTTCGATATGTTCCAAAGGAGAACGGCCACCGATATGACCGTTGCAGTTAAAGGCCATTGGCGTATAAATGTGTACGTGATCTAATGATTAAAACTCAACGAATACGAGCTAACACCTTCGATATGTTCCAAAGGAGAACGGCCGCCGATATGACCATTGCAGTTAAAGGCCATTGGGGTATAAATGTGTACGTGATCTAATGATTAAAACCCAACGAATACGAGTTAACACCTTCGATATGTTCCAAAGGAGAACGGCCGCCGATATGACCATTGCAGTTAAAGGCCATTGGCGTATAAATGTGTACGTGATCTAATGATTAAAACCCAACGAATACGAGTTAACACCTTCGATATGTTCCAAAGGAGAACGGCCGCCGATATGACCATTGCAGTTAAAGGCCATCGGGGTATAAATGTGTACGTGATCTAATGATTAAAACCCAACGAATACGAGTTAACACCTTCGATATGTTCCAAAGGAGAACGGCCGCCGATATGACCATTGCAGGTAAAGGCCATTGGCGTATAAATGTGTACGTGATCTAATGATTAAAACCCAACGAATACGAGTTAACACCTTCGATATGTTCCAAAGGAGCACGGCCACCGTTATGACCGTTGCAGTTAAAGGCCATTGGCGTATAAATGTGTACGTGATCTAATGATTAAAACCCAACGAATACGAGTTAACACCTTCGATATGTTCCAATGGAGAACGGCCGCCGATATGACCATTGCAGTTAAAGGCCATTGGGGTATAAATGTGTACGTGATCAAATGATTAAAAACCAACGAATACGAGTTAACACCTTCGATATGTCCCAAAGGAGAACGGCCGCCGGTATGACCATTGCAGTTAAAGGCCATTGGCGTATAAATGTGTACGTGATCTAATGATTAAAACCCAACGAATGCGAGTTAGCACCTTCGATATGTTCCAAAGGAGAACGGCCGCCGATATGACCATTGCAGTTAAAGGCCATTGGCGTATAAATGTGTACGTGATCTAATGATTAAAACCCAACGAATACGAGTTAACACCTTCGATATGTTCCAAAGGAGAACGGCCGCCGATATGACCATTGCAGTTAAAGGCCATTGCGGTATAAATGTGTACGTGATCTAATGATTAAAACCCAACGAATACGAGTTAACACCTTCGATATGTTCCAAAGGAGAACGGCCGCCGATATGACCATTGCAGTTAAAGGCCATTGGGGTATAAATGTGTACGTGATCAAATGATTAAAACCCAACGAATACGAGTTAACACCTTCGATATGTTCCAAAGGAGAACGTCCGCCGATACGACCATTGCAGTTAAAGGCCATTGGGGTATAAATGTGTACGTGATCAAATGATTAAAACCCAACGAATACGAGTTAACACCTTCGATATGTTCCAAAGGAGAACGGCCACCGATATGACCGTTGCAGTTAAAGTCCATTGGGGTATAAATGTGTACGTGATCTAATGATTAAAACCCAACGAATACGAGTTAACACCTTCGATATGTTCCAAAGGAGAACGGCCGCCGATATGACCATTGCAGTTAAAGGCCATTGGGGTATAAATGTGTACGTGATCTAATGATTAAAACCCAACGAATACGAGTTAACACCTTCGATATGTTCCAAAGGAGAACGGCCGCCGATATGACCATTGCAGTTAAAGGCCATTGGCGTATAAATGTGTACGTGATCTAATGATTAAAACCCAACGAATACGTGTTAACACCTTCGATATGTTCCAAAGGAGAACGGCCGCCGATATGACCATTGCAGTTAAAGGCCATTGGGGTATAAATGTGTACGTGATCTAATGATTAAAACCCAACGAATACGAGTTAACACCTTCGATATGTTCCAAAGGAGAACGGCCGCCGATATGTCCATTGCAGTTAAAGGCCATTGGCGTATAAATGTGTACGTGATCTAATGATTAAAACCCAACGAATACGAGTTAACACCTTCGTTATGTTCCAAAGGAGAACGGCCACCGATATGACCGTTGCAGTTAAAGGCCATTGGCGTATAAATGTGTACGTGATCTAATGATTAAAACCCAACGAATACGAGTTAACACCTTCGATATGTTCCAATGGAGAACGGCCGCCGATATGACCATTGCAGTTAAAGGCCATTGGCGTATAAATGTGTACGTTATCTAATGATTAAAACCCAACGAATACGAGTTAGCACCTTCGATATGTTCCAAAGGAGAACGGCCACCGATATGACCATTGCAGTTAAAGGCCATTGGCGTATAAATGTGTACGTGATCTAATGATTAAAACCCAACGAATACGAGTTAACACTTTCGATATGTTCCAAAGGAGAACGGCCGCCGATATGACCATTGCAGTTAAAGGCCATTGGCGTATAAATGTGTATGTAATCTAATGATTAAAACCCAACGAATACGAGTTAACACCTTCGATATGTTCCAAAGGAGAACGGTCGCCGATATGACCATTGCAGTTAAAGACCATTGGGGTATAAATGTGTACGTGATCAAATGATTAAAACCCAACGAATACGAGTTAACACCTTCGATATGTTCCAAAGGAGAACGGCTGCCGATATGACCATTGCAGTTAAAGGCCATTGGCGTATAAATGTGTATGTAATCTAATGATTAAGAGCCAACGAATTCGAGTTAACACCTTCGATATGTTCCAAAGGAGAACGGCCACCGATATGACCATTGCAGTTAAAGGCCATTGGGGTATAAATGTGTACGTGATCTAATGATTAAAACTCAATGAATACGAGTTAACACCTTCGTTATGTTCCAAAGGAGAACGGCCGCCGATATGACCATTGCAGTTAAAGGCCATTGGCGTATAAATGTGTACGTGATCTAATAATTAAAACCCAACGAATACGAGTTAACACCTTCGATATGTTCCAAAGGAAAACGGCCGCCGATATGACCATTGCAGTTAAAGGCCATTGGCGTATAAATGTGTAAGTGATCTAATGATTAAAACCCAACGAATACGAGTTAACACCTTCAATATGTTCCAAAGGAGAACGGCCGCCGATATGACCATTGCAGTTAAAGGCCATTGGGGTATAAATGTGTACGTGATCAAATGATTAAAACGCAACGAATACGAGTTAAAACCTTCGATATGTTCCAAAGGAGAACGGCCGCCGGTATGACCATTGCAGTTAAAGGCCATTGGCGTATAAATGTGTACGTGATCAAATGATTAAAACCCAACGAATACGAGTTAACACCTTCGATATGTTCCAAAGGAGAACGGCTGCCGATATGACCATTGCAGTTAAAGGCCATTGGCGTATAAATGTGTATGTAATCTAATGATTAAGAGCCAACGAATTCGAGTTAACACCTTCGATATGTTCCAAAGGAGAACGGCCACCGATATGACCATTGCAGTTAAAGGCCATTGGGGTATAAATGTGTACGTGATCTAATGATTAAAACTCAATGAATACGAGTTAACACCTTCGTTATGTTCCAAAGGAGAACGGCCGCCGATATGACCATTGCAGTTAAAGGCCATTGGCGTATAAATGTGTACGTGATCTAATAATTAAAACCCAACGAATACGAGTTAACACCTTCGATATGTTCCAAAGGAAAACGGCCGCCGATATGACCATTGCAGTTAAAGGCCATTGGCGTATAAATGTGTAAGTGATCTAATGACTAAAACCCAACGAATACGAGTTAACACCTTCAATATGTTCCAAAGGAGAACGGCCGCCGATATGACCATTGCAGTTAAAGGCCATTGGGGTATAAATGTGTACGTGATCAAATGATTAAAACGCAACGAATACGAGTTAAAACCTTCGATATGTTCCAAAGGAGAACGGCCGCCGGTATGACCATTGCAGTTAAAGGCCATTGGCGTATAAATGTGTACGTGATCAAATGATTAAAACCCAACGAATACGAGTTAACACCTTCGATATGTTCCAAAGGAGAACGGCCGCCGATATGACCATTGCAGTTAAAGGCCATTGGCGTATAAATGTGTACGTGATCAAATGATTAAAACCCAACGAATACGAGTTAACACCTTCGATATGTTCCAAAGGAGAACGGCCACCGATATGACCATTGCAGTTAAAGGCCATTGGGGTATAAATGTGTACGTGATCAAATGATTAAAACCCAACGAATACGAGTTAACACCTTCGATATGTTCCAAAGGAGAACGGCCGCCGGTATGACCATTGCAGTTAAAGGCCATTGGCGTATAAATGTGTACGTGATCTAATGATTAAAACCCAACGAATACGAGTTAACACCTTCGATATGTTCCAAAGGAGAACGGCCGCCGATATGACCATTGCAGTTAAAGGCCATTGGGGTATAAATGTGTACGTGATCTAATGATTAAAACCCAACGAATACGAGTTAACACCTTCGATATGTTCCAAAGGAGAACGGCCGCCGATTTGACCATTGCAGTTAAAGGCCATTGGGGTATAAATGTGTACGTGATCTAATGATTAAAACCCAACGAATACGAGTTAACACCTTCGATATGTTCCAAAGGAGAACGGCCGCCGATATGACCATTGCAGTTAAAGGCCATTGGCGTATAAATGTGTACGTGATCTAATGATTAAAACCCAACGAATACGAGTTAACACCTTCGATATGTTCCAAAGGAGAACGGCCGCCGATATGACCATTGCAGTTAAAGGCCATTGGCGTATAAATGTGTACGTGATCTAATGATTAAAACCCAACGAATACGAGTTAACACCTTCGATATGTTCCAAAGGAGAACGGCCGCCGATATGACCATTGCAGTTAAAGGCCATTGGCGTATAAATGTGTACGTGATCTAATGATTAAAACCCAACGAATACGAGTTAACACCTTCGATATGTTCCAAAGGAGAACGGCCGCCGATATGACCATTGCAGTTAAAGGCCATCGGGGTATAAATGTGTACGTGATCTAATGATTAAAACCCAACGAATACGAGTTAACACCTTCGATATGTTCCAAAGGAGAACGGCCGCCGATATGACCATTGCAGGTAAAGGCCATTGGCGTATAAATGTGTACGTGATCTAATGATTAAAACCTAACGAATACGAGTTAACACCTTCGATATGTTCCAAAGGAGAACGGCCACCGTTATGACCGTTGCAGTTAAAGGCCATTGGCGTATAAATGTGTACGTGATCTAATGATTAAAACCCAACGAATACGAGTTAACACCTTCGATATGTTCCAAAGGAGAACGGCCGCCGATATGACCATTGCAGTTAAAGGCCATTGGGGTATAAATGTGTACCTGATCAAATGATTAAAAACCAACGAATACGAGTTAACACCTTCGATATGTCCCAAAGGAGAACGGCCGCCGGTATGACCATTGCAGTTAAAGGCCATTGGCGTATAAATGTGTACGTGATCTAATGATTAAAACCCAACGAATGCGAGTTAGCACCTTCGATATGTTCCAAAGGAGAACGGCCGCCGATATGACCATTGCAGTTAAAGGCCATTGGCGTATAAATGTGTACGTGATCTAATGATTAAAACCCAACGAATACGAGTTAACACCTTCGATATGTTCCAAAGGAGAACGGCCGCCGATATGACCATTGCAGTTAAAGGCCATTGCGGTATAAATGTGTACGTGATCTAATGATTAAAACCCAACGAATACGAGTTAACACCTTCGATATGTTCCAAAGGAGAACGGCCACCGTTATGACCGTTGCAGTTAAAGGCCATTGGCGTATAAATGTGTACGTGATCTAATGATTAAAACCCAACGAATACGAGCTAACACCTTCGATATGTTCGAAAGGAGAACGGCCGCCGATATGACCATTGCAGTTAAAGGCCATTGGGGTATAAATGTGTACGTGATCTAATGATTAAAACCCAACGAATACGAGTTAACACCTTCGATATGTTCCAAAGGAGAACGGCCACCGTTATGACCGTTGCAGTTAAAGGCCATTGGCGTATAAATGTGTACGTGATCTAATGATTAAAACCCAACGAATACGAGTTAACACCTTCGATATGTTCCAAAGGAGAACGGCCGCCGATATGACCATTGCAGTTAAAGGCCATTGGGGTATAAATGTGTACGTGATCAAATGATTAAAACCCAACGAATACGAGTTAACACCTTCGATATGTTCCAAAGGAGAACGTCCGCCGATACGACCATTGCAGTTAAAGGCCATTGGGGTATAAATGTGTACGTGATCAAATGATTAAAACCCAACGAATACGAGTTAACACCTTCGATATGTTCCAAAGGAGAACGGCCACCGATATGACCGTTGCAGTTAAAGTCCATTGGGGTATAAATGTGTACGTGATCTAATGATTAAAACCCAACGAATACGAGTTAACACCTTCGATATGTTCCAAAGGAGAACGGCCGCCGATATGACCATTGCAGTTAAAGGCCATTGGGGTATAAATGTGTACGTGATCTAATGATTAAAACCCAACGAATACGAGTTAACACCTTCGATATGTTCCAAAGGAGAACGGCCGCCGATATGACCATTGCAGTTAAAGGCCATTGGCGTATAAATGTGTACGTGATCTAATGATTAAAACCCAACGAATACGTGTTAACACCTTCGATATGTTCCAAAGGAGAACGGCCGCCGATATGACCATTGCAGTTAAAGGCCATTGGGGTATAAATGTGTACGTGATCTAATGATTAAAACCCAACGAATACGAGTTAACACCTTCGATATGTTCCAAAGGAGAACGGCCGCCGATATGTCCATTGCAGTTAAAGGCCATTGGCGTATAAATGTGTACGTGATCTAATGATTAAAACCCAACGAATACGAGTTAACACCTTCGTTATGTTCCAAAGGAGAACGGCCACCGATATGACCGTTGCAGTTAAAGGCCATTGGCGTATAAATGTGTACGTGATCTAATGATTAAAACCCAACGAATACGAGTTAACACCTTCGATATGTTCCAATGGAGAACGGCCGCCGATATGACCATTGCAGTTAAAGGCCATTGGGGTATAAATGTGTACGTGATCAAATGATTAAAAACCAACGAATACGAGTTAACACCTTCGATATGTCCCAAAGGAGAACGGCCGCCGGTATGACCATTGCAGTTAAAGGCCATTGGCGTATAACTGTGTACGTGATCTAATGATTAAAACCCAACGAATGCGAGTTAGCACCTTCGATATGTTCCAAAGGAGAACGGCCGCCGATATGACCATTGCAGTTAAAGGCCATTGGCGTATAAATGTGTACGTTATCTAATGATTAAAACCCAACGAATACGAGTTAGCACCTTCGATATGTTCCAAAGGAGAACGGCCACCGATATGACCATTGCAGTTAAAGGCCATTGGCGTATAAATGTGTACGTGATCTAATGATTAAAACCCAACGAATACGAGTTAACACCTTCGATATGTTCCAAAGGAGAACGGCCGCCGATATGACCATTGCAGTTAAAGGCCATTGGCGTATAAATGTGTATGTAATCTAATGATTAAAACCCAACGAATACGAGTTAACACCTTCGATATGTTCCAAAGGAGAACGGTCGCCGATATGACCATTGCAGTTAAAGACCATTGGGGTATAAATGTGTACGTGATCAAATGATTAAAACCCAACGAATACGAGTTAACACCTTCGATATGTTCCAAAGGAGAACGGCTGCCGATATGACCATTGCAGTTAAAGGCCATTGGCGTATAAATGTGTATGTAATCTAATGATTAAGAGCCAACGAATTCGAGTTAACACCTTCGATATGTTCCAAAGGAGAACGGCCACCGATATGACCATTGCAGTTAAAGGCCATTGGGGTATAAATGTGTACGTGATCTAATGATTAAAACTCAATGAATACGAGTTAACACCTTCGTTATGTTCCAAAGGAGAACGGCCGCCGATATGACCATTGCAGTTAAAGGCCATTGGCGTATAAATGTGTACGTGATCTAATGATTAAAACCCAACGAATACGAGTTAACACCTTCAATATGTTCCAAAGGAGAACGGCCGCCGATATGACCATTGCAGTTAAAGGCCATTGGGGTATAAATGTGTACGTGATCAAATGATTAAAACGCAACGAATACGAGTTAAAACCTTCGATATGTTCCAAAGGAGAACGGCCGCCGGTATGACCATTGCAGTTAAAGGCCATTGGCGTATAAATGTGTACGTGATCAAATGATTAAAACCCAACGAATACGAGTTAACACCTTCGATATGTTCCAAAGGAGAACGGCTGCCGATATGACCATTGCAGTTAAAGGCCATTGGCGTATAAATGTGTATGTAATCTAATGATTAAGAGCCAACGAATTCGAGTTAACACCTTCGATATGTTCCAAAGGAGAACGGCCACCGATATGACCATTGCAGTTAAAGGCCATTGGGGTATAAATGTGTACGTGATCTAATGATTAAAGCTCAATGAATACGAGTTAACACCTTCGTTATGTTCCAATGGAGAACGGCCGCCGATATGACCATTGCAGTTAAAGGCCATTGGCGTATAAATGTGTACGTGATCTAATAATTAAAACCCAACGAATACGAGTTAACACCTTCGATATGTTCCAAAGGAAAACGGCCGCCGATATGACCATTGCAGTTAAAGGCCATTGGCGTATAAATGTGTAAGTGATCTAATGATTAAAACCCAACGAATACGAGTTAACACCTTCAATATGTTCCAAAGGAGAACGGCCGCCGATATGACCATTGCAGTTAAAGGCCATTGGGGTATAAATGTGTACGTGATCAAATGATTAAAACGCAACGAATACGAGTTAAAACCTTCGATATGTTCCAAAGGAGAACGGCCGCCGGTATGACCATTGCAGTTAAAGGCCATTGGCGTATAAATGTGTACGTGATCAAATGATTAAAACCCAACGAATACGAGTTAACACCTTCGATATGTTCCAAAGGAGAACGGCCGCCGATATGACCATTGCAGTTAAAGGCCATTGGCGTATAAATGTGTACGTGATCAAATGATTAAAACCCAACGAATACGAGTTAACACCTTCGATATGTTCCAAAGGAGAACGGCCACCGATATGACCATTGCAGTTAAAGGCCATTGGGGTATAAATGTGTACGTGATCAAATGATTAAAACCCAACGAATACGAGTTAACACCTTCGATATGTTCCAAAGGAGAACGGCCGCCGGTATGACCATTGCAGTTAAAGGCCATTGGCGTATAAATGTGTACGTGATCTAATGATTAAAACCCAACGAATACGAGTTAACACCTTCGATATGTTCCAAAGGAGAACGGCCGCCGATATGACAATTGCAGTTAAAGGCCATTGGGGTATAAATGTGTACGTGATCTAATGATTAAAACCCAACGAATACGAGTTAACACCTTCGATATGTTCCAAAGGAGAACGGCCGCCGATATGACCATTGCAGTTAAAGGCCATTGGCGTATAAATGTGTACGTGATCTAATGATTAAAACCCAACGAATACGAGTTAACACCTTCGATATGTTCCAAAGGAGAACGGCCGCCGATATGACCATTGCAGTTAAAGGCCATTGGCGTATAAATGTGTACGTGATCTAATGATTAAAACCCAACGAATACGAGTTAACACCTTCGATATGTTCCAAAGGAGAACGGCCGCCGATATGACCATTGCAGTTAAAGGCCATCGGGGTATAAATGTGTACGTGATCTAATGATTAAAACCCAACGAATACGAGTTAACACCTTCGATATGTTCCAAAGGAGAACGGCCGCCGATATGACCATTGCAGGTAAAGGCCATTGGCGTATAAATGTGTACGTGATCTAATGATTAAAACCTAACGAATACGAGTTAACACCTTCGATATGTTCCAAAGGAGAACGGCCACCGTTATGACCGTTGCAGTTAAAGGCCATTGGCGTATAAATGTGTACGTGATCTAATGATTAAAACCCAACGAATACGAGTTAACACCTTCGATATGTTCCAAAGGAGAACGGCCGCCGATATGACCATTGCAGTTAAAGGCCATTGGGGTATAAATGTGTACGTGATCAAATGATTAAAAACCAACGAATACGAGTTAACACCTTCGATATGTCCCAAAGGAGAACGGCCGCCGGTATGACCATTGCAGTTAAAGGCCATTGGCGTATAAATGTGTACGTGATCTAATGATTAAAACCCAACGAATGCGAGTTAGCACCTTCGATATGTTCCAAAGGAGAACGGCCGCCGATATGACCATTGCAGTTAAAGGCCATTGGCGTATAAATGTGTACGTGATCTAATGATTAAAACCCAACGAATACGAGTTAACACCTTCGATATGTTCCAAAGGAGAACGGCCGCCGATATGACCATTGCAGTTAAAGGCCATTGCGGTATAAATGTGTACGTGATCTAATGATTAAAACCCAACGAATACGAGTTAACACCTTCGATATGTTCCAAAGGAGAACGGCCGCCGATATGACCATTGCAGTTAAAGGCCATTGGGGTATAAATGTGTACGTGATCAAATGATTAAAACCCAACGAATACGAGTTAACACCTTCGATATGTTCCAAAGGAGAACGTCCGCCGATACGACCATTGCAGTTAAAGGCCATTGGGGTATAAATGTGTACGTGATCAAATGATTAAAACCCAACGAATACGAGTTAAAACCTTCGATATGTTCCAAAGGAGAACGGCCGCCGGTATGACCATTGCAGTTAAAGGCCATTGGCGTATAAATGTGTACGTGATCAAATGATTAAAACCCAACGAATACGAGTTAACACCTTCGATATGTTCCAAAGGAGAACGGCTGCCGATATGACCATTGCAGTTAAAGGCCATTGGCGTATAAATGTGTATGTAATCTAATGATTAAGAGCCAACGAATTCGAGTTAACACCTTCGATATGTTCCAAAGGAGAACGGCCACCGATATGACCATTGCAGTTAAAGGCCATTGGGGTATAAATGTGTACGTGATCTAATGATTAAAACTCAATGAATACGAGTTAACACCTTCGTTATGTTCCAAAGGAGAACGGCCGCCGATATGACCATTGCAGTTAAAGGCCATTGGCGTATAAATGTGTACGTGATCTAATAATTAAAACCCAACGAATACGAGTTAACACCTTCGATATGTTCCAAAGGAAAACGGCCGCCGATATGACCATTGCAGTTAAAGGCCATTGGCGTATAAATGTGTAAGTGATCTAATGATTAAAACCCAACGAATACGAGTTAACACCTTCAATATGTTCCAAAGGAGAACGGCCGCCGATATGAACATTGCAGTTAAAGGCCATTGGGGTATAAATGTGTACGTGATCAAATGATTAAAACGCAACGAATACGAGTTAAAACCTTCGATATGTTCCAAAGGAGAACGGCCGCCGGTATGACCATTGCAGTTAAAGGTCATTGGCGTATAAATGTGTACGTGATCAAATGATTAAAACCCAACGAATACGAGTTAACACCTTCGATATGTTCCAAAGGAGAACGGCCGCCGATATGACCATTGCAGTTAAAGGCCATTGGCGTATAAATGTGTACGTGATCAAATGATTAAAACCCAACGAATACGAGTTAACACCTTCGATATGTTCCAAAGGAGAACGGCCACCGATATGACCATTGCAGTTAAAGGCCATTGGGGTATAAATGTGTACGTGATCAAATGATTAAAACCCAACGAATACGAGTTAACACCTTCGATATGTTCCAAAGGAGAACGGCCGCCGGTATGACCATTGCAGTTAAAGGCCATTGGCGTATAAATGTGTACGTGATCTAATGATTAAAACCCAACGAATACGAGTTAACACCTTCGATATGTTCCAAAGGAGAACGGCCGCCGATATGACCATTGCAGTTAAAGGCCATTGGGGTATAAATGTGTACGTGATCTAATGATTAAAACCCAACGAATACGAGTTAACACCTTCGATATGTTCCAAAGGAGAACGGCCGCCGATTTGACCATTGCAGTTAAAGGCCATTGGGGTATAAATGTGTACGTGATCTAATGATTAAAACCCAACGAATACGAGTTAACACCTTCGATATGTTCCAAAGGAGAACGGCCGCCGATATGACCATTGCAGTTAAAGGCCATTGGCGTATAAATGTGTACGTGATCTAATGATTAAAACCCAACGAATACGAGTTAACACCTTCGATATGTTCCAAAGGAGAACGGCCGCCGATATGACCATTGCAGTTAAAGGCCATTGGCGTATAAATGTGTACGTGATCTAATGATTAAAACCCAACGAATACGAGTTAACACCTTCGATATGTTCCAAAGGAGAACGGCCGCCGATATGACCATTGCAGTTAAAGGCCATTGGCGTATAAATGTGTACGTGATCTAATGATTAAAACCCAACGAATACGAGTTAACACCTTCGATATGTTCCAAAGGAGAACGGCCGCCGGTATGACCATTGCAGTTAAAGGCCATTGGCGTATAAATGTGTACGTGATCTAATGATTAAAACCCAACGAATACGAGTTAACACCTTCGATATGTTCCAAAGGAGAACGGCCGCCGATATGACCATTGCAGTTAAAGGCCATTGGCGTATAAACGTGTACGTGATCAAATGATTAAAACCCAACGAATACGAGTTAACACCTTCGATATGTTCCAAAGGAGAACGGCCGCCGATATGACCATTGCAGTTAAAGGCCATTGGCGTATAAATGTGTACGTGATCTAATGATTAAAACCCAACGAATACGAGTTAACACCTTCGGTAAGTTCCAAAGGAGAACGGCCGCCGATATGACCATTGCAGTTAAAGGCCATTGGCGTATAAATGTGTACGTGATCTAATGATTAAAACCCAACGAATACGAGTTAACACCTTCGATATGTTCCAAAGGAGAACGGGCACCGATATGACCATTGCAGTTAAAGGCCATTGGCGTATAAATGTGTACGTGATCTAATCATTAAAACCCAACGAATACGAGTTAACGCCTTCGATATGTTCCAAAGAGGAACGGCCGCCGATATGACCATTGCAGTTAAAGGCCATTGGGGTATAAATGTGTACGTGATCTAATGATTAAAACCCAACGAATACGAGTTAACACCTTCGATATGTTCCAAAGGAGAACGGCCGCCGATATGACCATTGCAGTTAAAGGCGGGGTATAAATGTGTACGTGATCTAATGATTAAAACCCAACGAATACGAGTTAACACCTTCGATATGTTCCAAAGGAGAACATCCGCCGATATGAAAATTGCAGTTAAAGGCCATTGGGGAATAAATGTGTACGTGATCAAATGATTAAAACCCAACGAATACGAGTTAACACCTTCGATATGTTCCAAAGTAGAACATCCGCCGATATGACCATTGCAGTTAAAGGCCATTGGGGTATAAATGTGTACGTGATCTAATGATTAAAACCCAACGAATACGAGTTAACACCTTCGATATGTTCCAAAGGAGAACATCCGCCGATATGACCATTGCAGTTAAAGGCCATTGGGGAATAAATGTGTACGTGATCAAATGATTAAAACCCAACGAATACGAGTTAACACCTTCGATATGTTCCAAAGGAGAACGGCCGCCGATATGACCATTGCAGTTAAAGGCCATTGGGGTATAAATGTGTACGTGATCAAATGATTAAAACCCAACGAATACGAGTTAACACCTTCGATATGTTCCAAAGGAGAACGGCCGCCGAAATGACCATTGCAGTTAAAGGCCATTGGCGTATAAATGTGTACGTGATCAAATGATTAAAACCCAACGAATACGAGTTAACACCTTCGATATGTTCCAAAGGAGAACGTCCGCCGATACGACCATTGCAGTTAAAGGCCATTGGGGTATAAATGTGTACGTGATCAAATGATTAAAACCCAACGAATACGAGTTAAAACCTTCGATATGTTCCAAAGGAGAACGGCCGCCGGTATGACCATTGCAGTTAAAGGCCATTGGCGTATAAATGTGTACGTGATCAAATGATTAAAACCCAACGAATACGAGTTAACACCTTCGATATGTTCCAAAGGAGAACGGCTGCCGATATGACCATTGCAGTTAAAGGCCATTGGCGTATAAATGTGTATGTAATCTAATGATTAAGAGCCAACGAATTCGAGTTAACACCTTCGATATGTTCCAAAGGAGAACGGCCACCGATATGACCATTGCAGTTAAAGGCCATTGGGGTATAAATGTGTACGTGATCTAATGATTAAAACTCAATGAATACGAGTTAACACCTTCGTTATGTTCCAAAGGAGAACGGCCGCCGATATGACCATTGCAGTTAAAGGCCATTGGCGTATAAATGTGTACGTGATCTAATAATTAAAACCCAACGAATACGAGTTAACACCTTCGATATGTTCCAAAGGAAAACGGCCGCCGATATGACCATTGCAGTTAAAGGCCATTGGCGTATAAATGTGTAAGTGATCTAATGATTAAAACCCAACGAATACGAGTTAACACCTTCAATATGTTCCAAAGGAGAACGGCCGCCGATATGACCATTGCAGTTAAAGGCCATTGGGGTATAAATGTGTACGTGATCAAATGATTAAAACGCAACGAATACGAGTTAAAACCTTCGATATGTTCCAAAGGAGAACGGCCGCCGGTATGACCATTGCAGTTAAAGGCCATTGGCGTATAAATGTGTACGTGATCAAATGATTAAAACCCAACGAATACGAGTTAACACCTTCGATATGTTCCAAAGGAGAACGGCCGCCGATATGACCATTGCAGTTAAAGGCCATTGGCGTATAAATGTGTACGTGATCAAATGATTAAAACCCAACGAATACGAGTTAACACCTTCGATATGTTCCAAAGGAGAACGGCCACCGATATGACCATTGCAGTTAAAGGCCATTGGGGTATAAATGTGTACGTGATCAAATGATTAAAACCCAACGAATACGAGTTAACACCTTCGATATGTTCCAAAGGAGAACGGCCGCCGGTATGATCATTGCAGTTAAAGGCCATTGGCGTATAAATGTGTACGTGATCTAATGATTAAAACCCAACGAATACGAGTTAACACCTTCGATATGTTCCAAAGGAGAACGGCCGCCGATATGACCATTGCAGTTAAAGGCCATTGGGGTATAAATGTGTACGTGATCTAATGATTAAAACCCAACGAATACGAGTTAACACCTTCGATATGTTCCAAAGGAGAACGGCCGCCGATTTGACCATTGCAGTTAAAGGCCATTGGGGTATAAATGTGTACGTGATCTAATGATTAAAACCCAACGAATACGAGTTAACACCTTCGATATGTTCCAAAGGAGAACGGCCGCCGATATGACCATTGCAGTTAAAGGCCATTGGCGTATAAATGTGTACGTGATCTAATGATTAAAACCCAACGAATACGAGTTAACACCTTCGATATGTTCCAAAGGAGAACGGCCGCCGATATGACCATTGCAGTTAAAGGCCATTGGCGTATAAATGTGTACGTGATCTAATGATTAAAACCCAACGAATACGAGTTAACACCTTCGATATGTTCCAAAGGAGAACGGCCGCCGATATGACCATTGCAGTTAAAGGCCATTGGCGTATAAATGTGTACGTGATCTAATGATTAAAACCCAACGAATACGAGTTAACACCTTCGATATGTTCCAAAGGAGAACGGCCGCCGATATGACCATTGCAGTTAAAGGCCATTGGCGTATAAATGTGTACGTGATCTAATGATTAAAACCCAACGAATACGAGTTAACACCTTCGATATGTTCCAAAGGAGAACGGCCGCCGATATGACCATTGCAGTTAAAGGCCATTGGCGTATAAACGTGTACGTGATCAAATGATTAAAACCCAACGAATACGAGTTAACACCTTCGATATGTTCCAAAGGAGAACGGCCGCCGATATGACCATTGCAGTTAAAGGCCATTGGCGTATAAATGTGTACGTGATCTAATGATTAAAACCCAACGAATACGAGTTAACACCTTCGGTAAGTTCCAAAGGAGAACGGCCGCCGATATGACCATTGCAGTTAAAGGCCATTGGCGTATAAATGTGTACGTGATCTAATGATTAAAACCCAACGAATACGAGTTAACACCTTCGATATGTTCCAAAGGAGAACGGGCACCGATATGACCATTGCAGTTAAAGGCCATTGGCGTATAAATGTGTACGTGATCTAATCATTAAAACCCAACGAATACGAGTTAACACCTTCGATATGTTCCAAAGAAGAACGGCCGCCGATATGACCATTGCAGTTAAAGGCCATTGGGGTATAAATGTGTACGTGATCTAATGATTAAAACCCAACGAATACGAGTTAACACCTTCGATATGTTCCAAAGGAGAACGGCCGCCGATATGACCATTGCAGTTAAAGGCGGGGTATAAATGTGTACGTGATCTAATGATTAAAACCCAACGAATACGAGTTAACACCTTCGATATGTTCCAAAGGAGAACATCCGCCGATATGAAAATTGCAGTTAAAGGCCATTGGGGAATAAATGTGTACGTGATCAAATGATTAAAACCCAACGAATACGAGTTAACAACTTCGATATGTTCCAAAGTAGAACATCCGCCGATATGACCATTGCAGTTAAAGGCCATTGGGGTATAAATGTGTACGTGATCTAATGATTAAAACCCAACGAATACGAGTTAACACCTTCGATATGTTCCAAAGGAGAACATCCGCCGATATGACCATTGCAGTTAAAGGCCATTGGGGAATAAATGTGTACGTGATCAAATGATTAAAACCCAACGAATACGAGTTAACACCTTCGATATGTTCCAAAGGAGAACGGCCGCCGATATGACCATTGCAGTTAAAGGCCATTGGGGTATAAATGTGTACGTGATCAAATGATTAAAACCCAACGAATACGAGTTAACACCTTCGATATGTTCCAAAGGAGAACGGCCGCCGAAATGACCATTGCAGTTAAAGGCCATTGGCGTATAAATGTGTACGTGATCAAATGATTAAAACTCAACGAATACGAGTTAACACCTTCGATATGTTCCAAAGGAGAACGGCCGCCGATATGATCATTGCAGTTAAAGGCGATTGGGGTATAAATGGAACAAAAACAAATCTCAAGATAACTCTCTTATGTACTGTAACAAGCGCGATTAAGGTAAAAATTGTACCAAACAATACGTTTATGACTAAATTTTTATTTTTTATTAACTTATTTTTGGTGCTCATTTGTTTCATTTTTCCTTCTAATTTGCTTGCTTATTTCATGATTTGATTGTGCTTACAAATCCGGGGTCTACCTATCACACTATTATAGCTCTGATCTTAATGTACGTAAGGAAACCTTCAAACATCAAGAAGTACATAATCAGTTCCAAGAGCAACACCTGAGTGAATTAAACAAAAAAAATTTTAGCTGAATAAACCTATTAAATTATCATATATCCTCAGCAGGTATTTCAAGACACTGTGCTCAAAAAGTCAACTTTACTTCCTAAGATAGGTGAGCTGTACCGGTCAGACATTCATATATTGCAAGAAACACTGAATAAATGTTGTGTCATCTGGCGACTGCAATAAACTCTCAATCGTAATTCTATTTTCGGCAACTCTTTCAATAATATGTGCTAAACCACTTAACACATTCACATTCTTCCGCTTGAGGCAAGCACAAAGTTCATTTCTGTAGAAGGAAACACAGAAAAATTGTAAATTAACGTAAGTAAATGGGTTCATATCACAAAATGTGAACATTCAGTATTTTATTAAAAATAGTATCACCAATATATTGTAGTAAGACTCAAAGGGTACTTGAGTACTTTTAAAGCCAGAAACAGCACAATTACGGAGGGGATTCGGCACTGCGACCATTCTGTCAGTACAGCTTACATCCCACCCACCGTGGTCCTAAAACGACCCTCTAGGGTGGATCGTCCTATCGAAGGAGGAAGTGTCATCCTGCCATGCAGCGCCGAGACACACGCCGACACTTCTACCCTGAAACAGACCATCAGATGAGAGATGAGAGATGATGTGAAGTGTTGATGAAGATGACATGGAGGGGCAGAATGTTTGGGAAATGTAATTAACCTGCTAACCGAGAAAACCCCGACCAAACCCATGAATTAGCTAGGCTGACCAGGGGAATCCAACCCGGACCTTCCGAATGCAGGCAACAGACGAAACCGCGTGAGCCATGCCCTTCCTCGGTAGCGTGGATGGTAGCGTGTCTGCCTCACGTTCAAGAGGTCCCGAGTTCGAATTTCGGTCAGGGTGAGTTACCTGGATAAGGCTTTTACCGGGGTTTTCCCTTATCCTGAAAGACGAATGTCGGGCAACTCTACGCTCTTTGGACCCTGGGCTCTTTTGAGCGTCATTTCATTTATTCCACTCATCGCCCGATATGATTTAACGTTGTAGGACGTAAATTATAAGAAAGAAAGAAAGAAAGAAAGAAAGAAAGAAAGAAAGAAAGAAAGAAAGAAAGAAAGAAAGAAAGAAAGAAAGAAAGAAAGAAAGAAAGAAAGAAAGAAAGAAAGAAAGAAAGAAAGAAAGAAAGAAAGAAAGAAAGAAAGAAAGAAAGAAAGAAAGAAAGAAAGAAAGAAAGAAAGAAAGAAAGAAAGAAAGAAAGAAAGAAAGAAAGAAAGAAAGAAAGAAAGAAAGAAAGAAAGAAAGAAAGAGAAAGAGAGAAGAAAGAGAAAGAGAGAAAGAGAGAAAGAAAGAGAGAGAGAAAGAGAGAGAGAAAGAGAGAAAGAAAGAAAGAAAGAAAGAAAGAAAGAGAGAAAGAAAGAAAGAAAGAAAGAAAGAAAGAAAGAAAGAGAGAAAGAGAGAAAGAAAGAAAGAAAGAAAGAAAGAGAGAGAGAGAGAGAAAGAGAGAAAGAAAGAAAGAAAGAAAGAAAGAAAGAGAGAAAGAAAGAAAGAGAGAAAGAAAGAAAGAAAGAAAGAAAGAAAGAAAGAAAGAAAGAAAGAAAGAAAGAAAGAAAGAAAGAAAGAAAGAAAGAAAGAAAGAAAGAAAGAAAGAAAGAAAGAAAGAAAGAAAGAAAGAAAGAAAGAAGGAAAGAATGTTCTGTAGGAAGTTTCAGAAGTAAGATATGGCACGGGCGTTGGAAATACATATAAAACAAAACTGTTGACTTTCAATCAATGTTTTTAGCTAGACGTTCAAAGCAATGCTGTAACTCAAACAGCTGCATTTGGTCAAGTATTTAAATTGAGGAAAGTGTTGCGATCACGTAAATTTCACGAGCGTTCCAGGAAGAGATCACGTGTAGGCGAACATTCCTTTGCCCTGCTAATAGCTAATCTAAAGTAAACTAGCTCGCTCAAGGTAAAAAATATGAGTAAATTATAACATAAACACGGTAAGTCATTAGTAGATCCCGGATTCCTTTAGTGCTTTAGAAGTGGACAGACAGAAACAGAATATAACTTCAAATTTCAGTATATATTGTATATTTAAACATTCTTTTATACAGTAAATACTTGTCCCGTCCCTCTATGATTATGTATGATACATACCTATTCTTTAAAAATGATAATGGTAGGCTATCCGTTAAGTTTAGAATATTATTGCCAGTTAAAAAGTGGCAGAGGAGAAAGCTATACTCCAAAATAAAATATTCAAGTCTCATGTGTTTATGAGAACTCCTAGTGCTTTACCGGGAAACCACGAGTCAGTTACACGTTGGTCATGGTATCTCAAGGGTTAAGAGTAGCCGGAGAAGACCGGCTATAGCATTGGAATTTTTTACCTTTCCATACTTCGTCCTACACACGGCTAATGTGAAAGATCACTTAATTTCCAAAATATTCAAAGTTTGAAAAAAGGGCACTTTCATTGTTGGTATCTATTTTCAGCTTTTCCATTTTTTTTAACAATTTTGCATAAAAATGTGCAATTTCGAAGATTTGTTTGCATGAATATGGATAGCTTATATCGAGCGGAAAGGCTTAGGCGCTAAAGTCTGTGGCCTTCACTTGGGAAGTCATGGGTTTGATTCCCGTTGACCGACCACTCTGACTTGGGTTGTTTGTATGATTTATTTTCTTGCCAGGCGAATACTTTGATAGCTTCTCTAATCCACGTACTCTTTCCTTCTCTTCCTCACTTCATTTCACTGTAATCCTTCAGGTTTGATCGTCAGCGCGATGGTTCGGGCCCAAGTGGACTGATGACACGGATGCTTGCGCTGTATTTATCTTCTTCCTGGTCTCAGTTGAAACAACTTCCTGCCGGTGCCCAGGTCGCTAGGATTTCTTTTTCGCCCTCTCTCTTTGTAGTTGTGAGGAGCTTAGAGGATAGTGGTGGTGGTGGTGGTGATGGTGGTGGTGATGGTGATGGTGGTGGTGGTGGTGGTGGTGATGCTGGTGGTGGTGATGACGGTGGTGATGATGGTAGTGGTGGTGATGACGGTGGTGATGATGGTGGTGGTGGTGGTGGTAGAGATGGTGGTGGTGATGGTGGTGATGGTGGTGGTGGTGGTGGTTGTGGTGATGGTGGTGATGGTGGTGGGGGTGGTGATGATGGTGGTGGTGATGGTGGTGGTGATGGTGGTTGTGGTGATGGTGGTGATGGTGATGGTGGTGGTGATGATGGTGGTGATGATGGTGGTGGTGATGGTGGTGGTGATGGTGATGGTGGTGGTGGTTGTGGTGATGGTGGTGATGGTGGTGGTGGTGGTGATGGTGATGGTGGTGGTGGTGATGGTGGTGATGGTGGTGGTGATGGTGGTGATGGTGATGGTGGTGGTGGTTGTGGTGATGGTGGTGATGGTGGTGGTGGTGGTGATGATGGTGGTGATGGTGGTGGTGATGGTGGTGGTGATGGTGATGGTGATGGTGATGGTGGTGGTGATGATGGTGGTGATGATGGTGGTGGTGGTGGTGATGGTGGTGATGATGGTGGTGGTGGTGATGGTCGTGGTGGTGATGGTGGTGATGATGGTGGTGGTGATGGTGGTGGTGATGATGGTCGTGGTGGTGATGGTGGTGATGGTCATGATGGTGGTGATGATGGTGGTGGTGGTGGTGGTGATGGTGGTGGTGGTGGTGATGGTGGTGGTGATGACGGTGGTGATGATGGTGGTGGTGGTGGTGGTGATGGTGGTGGTAGTGGTGATGATGGTGGTGATGATGGTGGTGATGATGGTGGTGGTGATGGTGGTGGTGATGATGGTTGTGGTGGTGGTGATGGTGGTGGTGATGGTGTTGGTGGTGGTGGTGATGGTGGTGGTGATGGTGATGGTGGTGGTGATGATGGTGGTGATGATGGTGGTGGTGATGGTGGTGGTGATAATGGTGGTGATGATGGTGGTGGTGATGGTGGTGGTGATGGTGGTGGTGGTGGTGATGGTGATGGTGGTGGTGGTGATGGTGGCGGTGATGGTGGTGGTGGTGATGGTGGTGGTGATGGTGGTGGTGATGGTGGTGGTGGTGATGGTGGTGGTGATGGTGATGGTGGTGATGATGGTGGTGGTTGTGGTGGTGGTGATGGTGGTGGTGATGGTGGTGGTGATAGTGGTGGTGGTGATGGTGGTGATGGTGGTGGTGGTGGTGATGGTGGTGATGGTGGTGGTGGTGATGGTAGTGTGATGGTGGTGATGGTGGTGGTGATGGTGGTGATGGTGGTGGTGATGGTGGTGGTGGTGGTGCAGATGGAGGTGGTGGTGGTGCAGATGGCGGTGGTTGGTGGTGGTAGTGGTTGGTGGTGGTGATGGTGGTGGTGATGGCGGTGGTGATGGCGGTGGTGGTGGTGGTGGTAATGGTTGTGGTGGAGGCGGTGGTGGTTATGGAGGTGGTGGTGGTGGTGATGGTGGTGGTGAAGGCAGTGGTGGTGTTGGTGGTGGTGATGGTGCTGGTGATGGTGTTGGTGATGGCGGTGGTGGTGGTGGCGGTGCAGATGGCGCTGGTGGTGGTAGAGATGGCGGTGGTGGTGGTAGAGATGGCGGTGGTGGTGGTAGAGATGGTGGTGGAAGTGGCGATGGTGGTGGTGGTGGTAGAGATGGTGGTGGTGGTAGAGATGGCGGTGGTAGAGATGGTGGTGGTGATGGTGGTGGTGGTGGTGGTGATGGTGGTGGTGATGGCGGTAGTGGTGGTGCAGATGGCGGTGGTGGTGGTAGAGATGGCGGTGGTGGTGGTAGAGATGGTGGTGGTGATGGTAGTGGTGGTGATGGTGGTGGTAGTGGTGGTGGTGATGGTAGTGGTGGTGGTGGTGGTAGTGGTGGTGGTGAAGGTAGTGGTAGAGATGGTGGTGGTGGTGGTAGAGATGGTGGTGGTGGTAGTGGTGGTGGTGGTGATGGTAGTGGTAGAGATGGCGGTGGTGGTGGTAGAGATGGTGGTGGTAGTGGTGGTGGTTATGGTAGTGGTGGTGATGGTGGGGGTAGTGGGGGTGGTGATGGTAGTGGTGGTGGTGGTGGTAGTGGTGGTGGTGATGGTAGTGGTAGAGATGGCGGTGGTGGTGGTAGAGATGGTGGTGGTAGTGGTGGTGGTGATGGTAGTGGTAGAGATGGTGGTTGTAGTGGTGGTGGTGATGGTAGTGGTGGTGGTAGAGATGGTGGTGGTAGTGGTGATGGTGTTCGTGATGGTGGTGGTGGTGGTTGTGGTGGTGGTGGTGATGGTGGTGGTGGTTGTGGTAGTGGTGCTGGTGGTGGTGGTGGGGGTGATGGCGGTGATGGTGGTGGTGGTAGTGGTGGTGGGGATGGTGGTGGTGTTGGTTATGCTGGTGGTGGTGATGGTGGTGGTGGTGATGGTGGTGGTGGTGATGGTGGTGGTGGTGATAGCGGTGGTGGTGATGGTGGTGGTAGTGGTGGTGGGGATGGTGTTGGTGTTGGTGATGCTGGTGGTGGTGATGGTGGTGGTGGTGGTAGTGGTGGTGGTAGCGGTGGTGGTGGTGGTGGTGGTAGTGGTGGTGGTAGCGGTGGTTGTGGTGGTGGTGATGGTGGTGGTGGTTGTGGTGGTGGTGGTGGTGGTTGTGATGGTAGTGGTGGTGGTAGCGGTGGTGGTGGTTGTGGTGGTGGTGGTGGTGGTTGTGGTGGTGATAGTGGTGGTGGTGGCGGTGATGGTGGTGGTTGTGGTGATGTTGTTGGTGGTGGTGGTGGTGGTGGTTGTGGTGATGTTGGTGGTGATGGTGGTGGTGGTGGTTGTGGTGATGGTTTTGGTGGTGATGGTGGTGGTGGTTGTGGTGGTGGTGGTGGTTGTGGTGGTTGTGATGGTGGTGGTGGTGATGGTGGTGGTGGTGGTTGTGGGGATGGTGTTGGTGTTGGTGATGCTGGTGGTGCTGATGGTGGTGGTGGTTGTGGTGGTGGTGATGGTGGTGGTGGTTGTGGTGGTGGTGCTGGTGGTGGTGGTGGTGATGGTGGTGGTGGTTGTGGTGGTGATGGTGGTGGTGGTTGTGGTGGTGGTGGTGATGGTGGTGGTGGTTGTGGTGGTGGTGGTGGTGGTTGTGATGGTGATGGTGATGGTGGTGGTGGTGGTGATGGTGGTGGTGGTGGTTGTGGTGGTGATGGTGGTGGTGGTTGTGGTGGTGGTGGTGATGGTGGTGGTTGTTGTGGTGGTGGTGGTTGTGGTGGTGATGGTGGTGGTGGTTGTGGTGGTGGTGGTGGTTGTGGTGGTTGTGGTGGTGGTGGTGATGGTGGTGGTTGTGGGGATGGTGTTGGTGTTGGTGATGCTGGTGGTGGTGATGGTGGTGGTGGTGGTTGTGGTGGTGGTGGTGATGGTGGTGGTGGTTGTGGTGGTGGTGGTTGTGGTGGTGGTGGTGGTGATGGTGGTGGTAGTGGTTGTGGTGGTGATGGTGGTGGTGGTTGTGGTGGTAGTGGTGATGTTAGTGGTGGTTGTGGTGGTTGTGGTGGTGGTTGTGGTTGTGATGGTGGTGGTGGTTGTGATGGTGATGGTGATGGTGGTGGTGGTTGTGATGGTGATGGTGGTGGTGGTGGTGCTGGTTGTGGTGGTGGTGGATGTGGTTGTGATGGTGGTGGTGATGTTGGTGGTGGTGGTGGTGGTGGTGGTTGTGATGGTGATGGTGATGGTGGTGGTGGTGGTTGTGATGGTAGTGGTGGTGGTAGCGGTGGTGGTGGTGGTTGTGGTGGTGGTGGTGGTTGTGTTGGTGATGGTGGTGGTGGCGGTGATGGTGGTGGTTGTGGTGATGGTTGTGGTGGTGATGGTGGTGGTAGTGGTGGTGATGGTGGTGGTGGTTGTGGTGGTGTTGGTGGTGGTGATGGTGGTGGTGGTTGTGGTGATGTTGGTAGCGGTGGTGGTGGTGGTTGTGGTGGTGGTGGTGGTTGTGTTGGTGATGGTGGTGGTGGTGGTTGTGGTGATGGTTGTGGTGGTGATGGTGGTGGTGAAGGCAGTGGTGGTGTTGGTGGTGATGGTGTTGGTGATGGCGGTGGTGGTGGTGGCGGTGCAGATGGCGCTGGTGGTGGTAGAGATGGCGGTGGTGGTGGTAGAGATGGCGGTGGTGGTGGTAGAGATGGTGGTGGAAGTGGCGATGGTGGTGGTGGTGGTAGAGATGGTGGTGGTGGTAGAGATGGCGGTGGTAGAGATGGTGGTGGTGATGGTGGTGGTGGTGGTGGTGGTGGTGATGGTGGTGGTGATGGCGGTAGTGGTGGTGCAGATGGCGGTGGTGGTGGTAGAGATGGCGGTGGTGGTGGTAGAGATGGTGGTGGTGATGGTAGTGGTGGTGATGGTGGTGGTAGTGGTGGTGGTGATGGTAGTGGTGGTGGTGGTGGTAGTGGTGGTGGTGAAGGTAGTGGTAGAGATGGTGGTGGTGGTGGTAGAGATGGTGGTGGTAGTGGTGGTGGTGATGGTAGTGGTAGAGATGGCGGTGGTGGTGGTAGAGATGGTGGTGGTAGTGGTGGTGGTTATGGTAGTGGTGGTGATGGTGGGGGTAGTGGGGGTGGTGATGGTAGTGGTGGTGGTGGTGGTGGTGGTAGTGGTGGTGGTGATGGTAGTGGTAGAGATGGCGGTGGTGGTGGTAGAGATGGTGGTGGTAGTGGTGGTGGTGATGGTAGTGGTAGAGATGGTGGTTGTAGTGGTGGTGGTGATGGTAGTGGTGGTGGTAGAGATGGTGGTGGTAGTGGTGATGGTGTTCGTGATGGTGGTGGTGGTGGTTGTGGTGGTGGTGGTGATGGTGGTGGTGGTTGTGGTAGTGGTGCTGGTGGTGGTGGTGGTGGTGATGGCGGTGATGGTGGTGGTGGTAGTGGTGGTGGGGATGGTGGTGGTGTTGGTGATGCTGGTGGTGGTGATGGTGGTGGTGGTGATGGTGGTGGTGGTGATAGCGGTGGTGGTGATGGTGGTGGTAGTGTTGGTGGGGATGGTGTTGGTGTTGGTGATGCTGGTGGTGGTGATGGTGGTGGTGGTAGTGGTGGTGGTAGCGGTGGTGGTGGTGGTGGTGGTGGTAGTGGTGGTGGTAGCGGTGGTTGTGGTGGTGGTGGTGATGGTGGTGGTGGTTGTGGTGGTGGTGGTGGTGGTGGTTGTGATGGTAGTGGTGGTGGTAGCGGTGGTGGTGGTTGTGGTGGTGGTGGTGGTGGTTGTGGTGGTGATAGTGGTGGTGGTGGCGGTGATGGTGGTGGTTGTGGTGATGTTGTTGGTGGTGGTGGTGGTTGTGGTGATGTTGGTGGTGATGGTGGTGGTGGTGGTTGTGGTGATGGTTTTGGTGGTTATGGTGGTGGTGGTTGTGGTGGTGGTGGTTGTGGTGGTTGTGGTGGTGGTGGTGGTGGTGATGGTGGTGGTGGTTGTTGTGGGGATGGTGTTGGTGTTGGTGATGCTGGTGGTGCTGTGGTGGTGGTGGTGGTTGTGGTGGTGGTGATGGTGGTGGTTGTGGTGGTGGTGCTGGTGGTGGTGGTGGTGATGGTGGTGGTGGTTGTGGTGGTGATGGTGGTGGTGGTTGTGGTGGTGGTGGTGATGGTGGTGGTGGTTGTGGTGGTGGTGGTGGTGGTGGTTGTGATGGTGATGGTGATGGTGGTGGTGGTGGTGATGGTGGTGGTGGTGGTTGTGGTGGTGATGGTGGTGGTGGTTGTGGTGGTGGTGGTGGTGATGGTGGTGGTTGTTGTGGTGGTGGTGGTTGTGGTGGTGATGGTGGTGGTGGTTGTGGTGGTGGTGGTGGTTGTGGTGGTTGTGGTGGTGGTGGTGGTGGTGGTGGTGATGGTGGTGGTGGTGGTTGTGGGGATGGTGTTGGTGATGCTGGTGGTGGTGATGGTGGTGGTGGTGGTTGTGGTGGTGGTGGTGATGGTGGTGGTGGTTGTGGTGGTGGTTGTGGTGGTGGTGGTGATGGTGGTGGTAGTGGTTGTGGTGGTGATGGTGGTGGTGGTTGTGGTGGTGGTGATGTTAGTGGTGGTTGTGGTGGTTGTGGTGGTGGTTGTGGTTGTGATGGTGGTGGTGGTTGTGATGGTGATGGTGGTGGTGGTGGTTGTGATGGTGATGGTGGTGGTGGTGGTGGATGTGGTTGTGATGGTGGTGGTGATGTTGGTGGTGGTGGTGGTGGTTGTGATGGTGATGGTGATGGTGGTGGTGGTGGTTGTGATGGTAGTGGTGGTGGTAGCGGTGGTGGTGGTGGTTGTGGTGGTGGTGGTGGTTGTGTTGGTGATGGTGGTGGTGGCGGTGATGGTGGTGGTTGTGGTGATGGTTGTGGTGGTGATGGTGGTGGTAGTGGTGGTGATGGTGGTGGTGGTTGTGGTGGTGTTGGTGGTGGTGATGGTGGTGGTGGTTGTGGTGATGTTGGTAGCGGTGGTGGTGGTTGTGGTGGTGGTGGTGGTTGTGTTGGTGATGGTGGTGGTGGTGGCGGTGATGGTGGTGGTTGTGGTGATGGTTGTGGTGGTGATGGTGGTGGTGGTGGTGGTGATGGTGGTTGTGGTTGTGGTTGTGATGGTGGTGGTGGTTGTGATGGTGATGGTGATGGTGGTGGTGGTTGTGATGGTGATGGTGGTGGTGGTGGTGCTGGTTGTGGTGGTGGTGGATGTGGTTGTGATGGTGGTGGTGATGTTGGTGGTGGTGGTGGTGGTGGTTGTGATGGTGATGGTGATGGTGGTGGTGGTTGTGATGGTAGTGGTGGTGGTAGCGGTGGTGGTGGTGGTTGTGGTGGTGGTGGTGGTTGTGTTGGTGATGGTGGTGGTGGCGGTGATGGTGGTGGTTGTGGTGATGGTTGTGGTGGTGATGGTGGTGGTAGTGGTGGTGATGGTGGTGGTGGTTGTGGTGGTGTTGGTGGTGGTGATGGTGGTGGTGGTTGTGGTGATGTTGGTAGCGGTGGTGGTGGTGGTTGTGGTGGTGGTGGTGGTTGTGTTGGTGATGGTGGTGGTGGTGGCGGTGATGGTGGTGGTTGTGGTGATGGTTGTGGTGGTGATGGTGGTGGTGAAGGCAGTGGTGGTGTTGGTGGTGATGGTGTTGGTGATGGCGGTGGTGGTGGTGGCGGTGCAGATGGCGCTGGTGGTGGTAGAGATGGCGGTGGTGGTGGTAGAGATGGCGGTGGTGGTGGTAGAGATGGTGGTGGAAGTGGCGATGGTGGTGGTGGTGGTAGAGATGGTGGTGGTGGTAGAGATGGCGGTGGTAGAGATGGTGGTGGTGATGGTGGTGGTGGTGGTGGTGATGGTGGTGGTGATGGCGGTAGTGGTGGTGCAGATGGCGGTGGTGGTGGTAGAGATGGCGGTGGTGGTGGTAGAGATGGTGGTGGTGATGGTAGTGGTGGTGATGGTGGTGGTAGTGGTGGTGGTGATGGTAGTGGTGGTGGTGGTGGTAGTGGTGGTGGTGAAGGTAGTGGTAGAGATGGTGGTGGTGGTGGTAGAGATGGTGGTGGTAGTGGTGGTGGTGATGGTAGTGGTAGAGATGGCGGTGGTGGTGGTAGAGATGGTGGTGGTAGTGGTGGTGGTTATGGTAGTGGTGGTGATGGTGGGGGTAGTGGGGGTGGTGATGGTAGTGGTGGTGGTGGTGGTGGTGGTAGTGGTGGTGGTGATGGTAGTGGTAGAGATGGCGGTGGTGGTGGTAGAGATGGTGGTGGTAGTGGTGGTGGTGATGGTAGTGGTAGAGATGGTGGTTGTAGTGGTGGTGGTGATGGTAGTGGTGGTGGTAGAGATGGTGGTGGTAGTGGTGATGGTGTTCGTGATGGTGGTGGTGGTTGTGGTGGTGGTGGTGATGGTGGTGGTGGTTGTGGTAGTGGTGCTGGTGGTGGTGGTGGTGGTGATGGCGGTGATGGTGGTGGTGGTAGTGGTGGTGGGGATGGTGGTGGTGTTGGTGATGCTGGTGGTGGTGATGGTGGTGGTGGTGATGGTGGTGGTGGTGATAGCGGTGGTGGTGATGGTGGTGGTAGTGTTGGTGGGGATGGTGTTGGTGTTGGTGATGCTGGTGGTGGTGATGGTGGTGGTGGTAGTGGTGGTGGTAGCGGTGGTGGTGGTGGTGGTGGTGGTAGTGGTGGTGGTAGCGGTGGTTGTGGTGGTGGTGGTGATGGTGGTGGTGGTTGTGGTGGTGGTGGTGGTGGTTGTGATGGTAGTGGTGGTGGTAGCGGTGGTGGTGGTTGTGGTGGTGGTGGTGGTGGTTGTGGTGGTGATAGTGGTGGTGGTGGCGGTGATGGTGGTGGTTGTGGTGATGTTGTTGGTGGTGGTGGTGGTGGTTGTGGTGATGTTGGTGGTGATGGTGGTGGTGGTGGTGGTTGTGGTGATGGTTTTGGTGGTTATGGTGGTGGTGGTTGTGGTGGTGGTGGTTGTGGTGGTTGTGGTGGTGGTGGTGGTGGTGATGGTGGTGGTGGTTGTTGTGGGGATGGTGTTGGTGTTGGTGATGCTGGTGGTGCTGTGGTGGTGGTGGTGGTTGTGGTGGTGGTGATGGTGGTGGTTGTGGTGGTGGTGCTGGTGGTGGTGGTGGTGATGGTGGTGGTGGTTGTGGTGGTGATGGTGGTGGTGGTTGTGGTGGTGGTGGTGATGGTGGTGGTGGTTGTGGTGGTGGTGGTGGTGGTGGTTGTGATGGTGATGGTGATGGTGGTGGTGGTGGTGATGGTGGTGGTGGTGGTTGTGGTGGTGATGGTGGTGGTGGTTGTGGTGGTGGTGGTGATGGTGGTGGTTGTTGTGGTGGTGGTGGTTGTGGTGGTGATGGTGGTGGTGGTTGTGGTGGTGGTGGTGGTTGTGGTGGTTGTGGTGGTGGTGGTGGTGGTGGTGATGGTGGTGGTGGTGGTTGTGGGGATGGTGTTGGTGATGCTGGTGGTGGTGATGGTGGTGGTGGTGGTGGTTGTGGTGGTGGTGGTGATGGTGGTGGTGGTTGTGGTGGTGGTGGTTGTGGTGGTGGTGGTGATGGTGGTGGTAGTGGTTGTGGTGGTGATGGTGGTGGTGGTTGTGGTGGTGGTGATGTTAGTGGTGGTTGTGGTGGTTGTGGTGGTGGTTGTGGTTGTGATGGTGGTGGTGGTTGTGATGGTGATGGTGATGGTGGTGGTGGTGGTGGTTGTGATGGTGATGGTGGTGGTGGTGGTGGTGGTGGATGTGGTTGTGATGGTGGTGGTGATGTTGGTGGTGGTGGTGGTGGTTGTGATGGTGATGGTGATGGTGGTGGTGGTGGTTGTGATGGTAGTGGTGGTGGTAGCGGTGGTGGTGGTGGTTGTGGTGGTGGTGGTGGTTGTGTTGGTGATGGTGGTGGTGGTGGCGGTGATGGTGGTGGTTGTGGTGATGGTTGTGGTGGTGATGGTGGTGGTAGTGGTGGTGATGGTGGTGGTGGTTGTGGTGGTGTTGGTGGTGGTGATGGTGGTGGTGGTTGTGGTGATGTTGGTAGCGGTGGTGGTGGTGGTGGTTGTGGTGGTGGTGGTGGTTGTGTTGGTGATGGTGGTGGTGGTGGCGGTGATGGTGGTGGTTGTGGTGATGGTTGTGGTGGTGATGGTGGTGGTGGTGGTGGTGGTGATGGTGGTGGTGGTTGTGGTGATGTTGGTGGTGGTGATGGTGGTGGTGGTGGTGGTGATGGTGGTGGTGGTGGCGGTGATGGTGGTGGTTGTGGTGATGTTGGTGGTGGTGGTGGTGATGTTGGTGGTGGTGAAGGCGGTGATGGTGGTGGTTGTGGTGATGTTGGTGGTGGTGATGGCGGTGATGGTGGTGGTGGTAGCGGTGGTGGTGGTGGTGGTGGTTGTGGTGATGTTGGTGGTGGTGATGGCGGTGATGGTGGTGGTTGTGGTGATGTTGGTGGTGGTGATGGCGGTGATGGTGGTGGTTGTGGTGGTGGTGGTGGTGATGTTGGTGTTTGTGGTGATGTTGGTGGTGGTGATGGCGGTGATGGTGGTGGTGGTGATGGTGGTGGTGGTGGTGGTGGTGGTGGTTGTGGTGGTGGTGGTAGTGGTGATGGTGGTGGTTGTGGTGATGTTGGTGGTGGTTGTGGTGGTGGTGGTAGTGGTGATGGTGGTGGTTGTGGTGATGTTTGTGGTGGTGATGGCGGTGATGGTGGTGGTTGTGGTGGTGGTGGTGGTGATGCTGGTGGTGGTGGTGGTTGTGGTGATGTTGGTGGTGGTGATGGCGGTGATGGTGGTGGTTGTGGTGGTGGTGGTGATGGTGGTGGTGGTGATGGTGGTGGTGGTTGTGATGGTAGTGGTGGTGGTAGCGGTGGTGGTGGTGGTAGCGGTGGTTGTGGTGGTGTTGGTGGTGATGGCGGTGATGGTGGTTGTGATGGTGATGGTGATGGTGGTGGTGGTGGTTGTGATGGTAGTGGTGGTGGTAGCGGTGGTGGTGGTGGTTGTGGTGGTGGTGGTGGTTGTGTTGGTGATGGTGGTGGTGGTGGCGGTGATGGTGGTGGTTGTGGGATGTTTGTGGTGGTGATGGTGGTGGTAGTGGTGGCGATGGTGGTGGTGGTTGTGGTGGTGTTGGTGGTGGTGATGGTGGTGGTGGTTGTGGTGATGTTGGTAGCGGTGGTGGTGGTGGTTGTGGTGGTGGTGGTGGTTGTGTTGGTGATGGTGGTGGTGGTGGCGGTGATGGTGGTGGTTGTGGTGATGGTTGTGGTGGTGATGGTGGTGGTGGTGATGGTGGTGGTGGTTGTGGTGATGTTGGTGGTGGTGATGGTGGTGGTGGTGGTGATGGTGGTGGTGGTGGCGGTGATGGTGGTGGTTGTGGTGATGTTGGTGGTGGTGGTGATGTTGGTGGTGGTGATGGCGGTGATGGTGGTGGTTGTGGTGATGTTGGTGGTGGTGATGGCGGTGATGGTGGTGGTGGTAGCGGTGGTGGTGGTGGTGGTGGTGGTTGTGGTGATGTTGGTGGTGGTGATGGCGGTGATGGTGGTGGTTGTGGTGATGTTGGTGGTGGTGATGGCGGTGATGGTGGTGGTTGTGGTGGTGGTGGTGGTGATGTTGGTGGTTGTGGTGATGTTGGTGGTGATGATGGCGGTGATGGTGGTGGTGGTGATGGTGGTGGTGGTGGTGGTGGTTGTGGTGGTGGTGGTAGTGGTGATGGTGGTGGTTGTGGTGATGTTGGTGGTGGTTGTGGTGGTGGTGGTAGTGGTGATGGTGGTGGTTGTGGTGATGTTGGTGGTGGTGATGGCGGTGATGGTGGTGGTTGTGGTGGTGGTGGTGGTGATGCCGGTGGTGGTGGTGGTTGTGGTGATGTTGGTGGTGGTGATGGCGGTGATGGTGGAGGTTGTGGTGGTGGTGGTGGTGGTGGTGATGGTGGTGGTGGTGGTGGTGATGGTGGTGGTGGTTGTGATGGTAGTGGTGGTGGTAGCGGTGGTGGTGGTGGTGGTAGCGGTGGTTGTGGTGGTGTTGGTGGTGATGGCGGTGATGGTGGTGGTGGTGATGGTGGTTGTTGTGGTGGTGGTGGTGGTGATGGCGGTGATGGTGGTGGTGGTGGTAGCGGTGGTTGTGGTGGTGGTGGTGATGGTGGTGGTGGTGGTTGTGGTGGTGGTGGTGGTGGTGGTGGTGATGGTGGTGGTGGTGGTGGTGGTGGTGGTGGTGATGGTGGTGGTGGTGGTGGTGGTGATGGTGGTGGTGGTGGTGGTGGTGATGGTGGTGGTGGTGGTGGTAGTGGTGGTGATGGTGGTGGTAGTGGTGGTGGTAGTGGTGGTGATGGTGGTGGTGGTGGTAGTGGTGGTGGTGGTGGTGGTGGTGGTGCTGGTGATGGTGGTGGTGGTGGTGGTAGTGGTGGTGGTAGAGATGGTGGTGGTGGTGGTGATGGTGGTTGTGGTGGTGGTAGTGGTGGTGGTAGAGATGGTGGTGGTGGTGGTGGTAGTGGTGGTGATGGTGGTGATGGTGGTGGTGGTGGTGGTAGTGGTGGTGATGGTGGTGGTGGTGGTGGTGATGGTGGTGGTGGTGGTGGTAGTGGTGGTGATGGTGGTGGTAGTGGTGGTGGTAGTGGTGGTGATGGTGGTGGTGGTGGTGGTGGTAGTGGTGGTGGTGGTGGTGGTGGTGGTGGTGGTGGTGATGGTGGGGGTAGTGGGGGTGGTGATGGTAGTGGTGGTGGTGGTGGTGGTGGTAGTGGTGGTGGTGATGGTAGTGGTAGAGATGGCGGTGGTGGTGGTAGAGATGGTGGTGGTAGTGGTGGTGGTGATGGTAGTGGTAGAGATGGTGGTTGTAGTGGTGGTGGTGATGGTAGTGGTGGTGGTAGAGATGGTGGTGGTAGTGGTGATGGTGTTCGTGATGGTGGTGGTGGTGGTTGTGGTGGTGGTGGTGATGGTGGTGGTGGTTGTGGTAGTGGTGCTGGTGGTGGTGGTGGTGGTGGTGATGGTGGTGGTGGTTGTGGTGGTGATGGTGGTGGTGGAGGTGGTGGTGGTGGTGGTGATGGTGGTGGTGATGGTGGTGATGGTGGTGGTGATAATGAGGGTGATGGTGGTGGTGGTGATGGTGGTGATGGTAGTGGTAGTGGTGATGGTGGTGGTGTTGGTAGTGGTGATGGTGGTGGTGGTGATGCCGGTGGTGGCGGTGGTGGTGGTAGAGATGGTGGTGGTAGTGGTGGTGGTGATGGTAGTGGTGGTGATGGTGGTGGTAGTGGTGGTGGTGGTAGTGGTGGTGATGATGGTAGTGGTAGAGATGGTGGTGGTGGTGGTAGAGATGGTGGTGGTGGTGGTGATGGTGGTGGTAGTGGTGATTGTGGTGGTGGTGACGGTGGTGGTAGTGGTGATGGTGGTGGTGGTGATGGTGGTGGTGATGGTGGTGATGGTGGTGGTGATGGTGGTGGTGATGGTGATGGTGGTGGTGGTGATGGTGGTGGTGATGGTGGTGGTGATGGTGGTGGTGGTGGTGGTGGTGATGGTGGTGGTAGTGGTGATGGTGGTGGTGGTGATGCCGGTGGTGGCGGTGGTGGTGGTAGAGATGGTGGTGGTAGTGGTGGTGGTGATGGTAGTGGTGGTGATGGTGGTGGTAGTGGTGGTGGTGGTGGTAGTGGTGGTGGTGATGGTAGTGGTAGAGATGGTGGTGGTGGTAGAGATGGTGGTGGTGGTGGTGGTGATGGTGGTGGTAGTGGTGATGGTGGTGGTGGTGACGGTGGTGGTAGTGGTGATGGTGGTGGTGGTGGTGATGGTGATGGTGGTGGTGGAGGTGATGGTGGTGTTGATGGTGGTGGTGATGGTGGTGGTATTGGTGGTGGTGATGGTGGTGGTAGTGGTGATGGTGGTGGTGGTGGTGGTGATGCCGGTGGTGGCGGTGGTGGTGGTAGAGATGGTGGTGGTAGTGGTGGTGGTGATGGTAGTGGTGGTGATGGTAGTGGTAGTGGTGGTAGTGGTGGTGGTGATGGTAGTGGTTGAGATGGTGGTGCTGGTGGTGATGGTGGTGGTAGTGGTGATGGTGGTGGTGGTGGTGATGGTGATGGTGGTGGAGGTGGTGGTGGTGGAGGTGGTGGTGGTGGTGATGGTGGTGATGGTGGTGGTGATGGTGGTGGTGATGGTGGTGGGGATGGTGGTAGTAGTGGTGATGGTGGTGGTGGTGATGGCGGTAATGGTGGTGGTGCAGATGGCAATGGTGGTGGTAGTGGTGGCGGCAGCGGTGGTGGTAGCGGTGGCGGTGGTGGTAGCGGTGGTGGTGGTTGTGGCGGCAGCGGTGGTGGTAGCGTTGCGGTGGTGGTGATGGTGGTGGTAGTGGTGGTGGGGATGGTGGTGTTGGTGATGCTGGTGGTGGTGATGGCGGTGGTGGTGATGGTGGTGGTAGTGGTGTTGGGGATGGTGGTGGTGTTGGTGATGCTGGTGGTGGTGATGGCGGTGATGGTGGTGGTGGTAGTGGTGGTGGGGATGGTTGTGGTGTTACGATGCTGGTGAAGGTAATGGTGGTTGTGGTGATGGTGGTGGTGGGGATGGTGGTGGTGTTGGTGATTTTGGTGGTGGTGATTTTGGTGGTGGTGATGGTGGCGGTAGTAGTGGTGGTGTTGGTGATGTTGGTGGTGGTAATGGCGGTGGTGGTGATGGTGGTGGTAGTGGTGGTGGGGGTGGTGGTGGTGTTGGTGATGTTGGTGGTGGTGATGGCGGTGATGGTGATGGTGGTGGTGATGATGGTGGTGATGATGGTGGTGGTGGTGATGGTGGTGATGATGGTGGTGGTGGTGATGGTGGTGGTGGTGATGGTGGTTATGGTGGTGGTGATGGCGGTGGTGGTGATGGTGGTGGTAGTGGTGGTGGGGATGGTGGTGGTGTTGGTGATGTTGGTGGTGGTGATGGCGGTGATGGTGGTGGTGGTAGTGGTGGTTGTGGTGGTGGTGGTGATGGTGGTGGTTGTTGTGGTGGTGGTTGTGGTGGTGATGGTGGTGGTGGTTGTGGTGGTGGTGGTGGTTGTGGTGGTTGTGGTGGTGGTGGTGGTGATGGTGGTGATGTTGGTGGTGGTGATGGCGGTGATGGTGATGGTGGTGGTGGTGATGGTGGTGGTGGTGATAGCGGTGGTGGTGATGGTGGTGGTAGTGGTGGTGGGGATGGTGTTGGTGTTGGTGATGCTGGTGGTGGTGATGGTGGTGGTGGTAGCGGTGGTGGTGGTGGTGGTGGTAGTGGTGGTGGTAGCGGTGGTTGTGGTGGTGGTGGTGATGGTGGTGGTGGTTGTGGTGGTGGTGGTTGTGGTTGTGATGGTAGTGGTGGTGGTAGCGGTGGTGGTGGTTGTGGTGGTGGTGGTGGTGGTTGTGGTGGTGATAGTGGTGGTGGTGGCGGTGATGGTGGTGGTTGTAGTGATGTTGTTGGTGGTGGTGGTTGTGGTGATGTTGGTGGTGATGGTGGTGGTGGTGGTGGTTGTGGTGATGGTTTTGGTGGTGATGGTGGTGGTGGTTGTGGTGGTGGTGGTTGTGGTGGTTGTGGTGGTGGTGGTGGTGGTGATGGTGGTGGTGGTGGTTGTGGGGATGGTGTTGGTGTTGGTGATGCTGGTGGTGCTGATGGTGGTGGTGGTGGTTGTGGTGGTGGTGATGGTGGTGGTGGTTGTGGTGGTGGTGCTGGTGGTGGTGGTGATGGTGGTGGTGGTTGTGGTGGTGATGGTGGTGGTGGTTGTGGTGGTGGTGGTGATGGTGGTGGTGGTTGTGGTGGTGGTGGTTGTGATGGTGATGGTGATGGTGGTGGTGGTGGTGATGGTGGTGGTGGTTGTGGTGGTGATGGTGGTGGTGGTTGTGGTGGTGGTGGTGATGGTGGTGGTTGTTGTGGTGGTGGTGGTTGTGGTGGTGATGGTGGTGGTGGTTGTGGTGGTGGTGGTGGTTGTGGTGGTTGTGGTGGTGGTGGTGATGGTGGTGGTGGTGGTTGTGGGGATGGTGTTGGTGTTGGTGATGCTGGTTGTGGTGATGGTGGTGGTGGTGGTTGTGGTGGTGGTGGTGATGGTGGTGGTGGTTGTGGTGGTGGTGGTTGTGGTGGTGGTGGTGATGGTGGTGGTAGTGGTTGTGGTGGTGATGGTGGTGGTGGTTGTGGTGGTGGTGGTGATGTTAGTGGTGGTTGTGGTGGTTGTGGTGGTGGTTGTGGTTGTGATGGTGGTGGTGGTTGTGATGGTGATGGTGGTGGTGGTGGTTGTGATGGTGATGGTGGTGGTGGTGGTGGTTGTGGTGGTGGTGGATGTGGTTGTGATGGTGGTGGTGGTGATGGTGGTGGTGGTGGTGGTTGTGATGGTGATGGTGATGGTGGTGGTGGTGGTTGTGATGGTAGTGGTGGTGGTAGCGGTGGTGGTGGTTGTTGTGGTGGTGGTGGTGGTTGTGTTGGTGATGGTGGTGGTGGTGGCGGTGATGGTGGTGGTTGTGGTGATGGTTGTGGTGGTGATGGTGGTGGTAGTGGTGGTGATGGTGGTGGTGGTTGTGGTGGTGTTGGTGGTGGTGATGGTGGTGGTGGTTGTGGTGATGTTGGTAGCGGTGGTGGTGGTGGTTGTGGTGGTGGTGGTGGTTGTGTTGGTGATGGTGGTGGTGATGGCGGTGATGGTGGTGGTTGTGGTGATGGTTGTGGTGGTGATGGTGGTGGTGATGGTGGTGGTGGTTGTGGTGATGTTGGTGGTGGTGATGGTGGTGGTGGTGATGGTGGTGGTGGTGGCGGTGATGGTGGTGGTTGTGGTGATGTTGGTGGTGGTGGTGGTGATGTTGGTGGTGGTGATGGCGGTGATGGTGGTGGTTGTGGTGATGTTGGTGGTGGTGATGGCGGTGATGGTGGTGGTGGTAGCGGTGGTGGTGGTGGTGGTGGTTGTGGTGATGTTGGTGGTGGTGATGGCGGTGATGGTGGTGGTTGTGGTGATGTTGGTGGTGGTGATGGCGGTGATGGTGGTGGTTGTGGTGGTGGTGGTGGTGGTGATGTTGGTGGTTGTGGTGATGTTGGTGGTGGTGATGGCGGTGATGGTGGTGGTGGTGATGGTGGTGGTGGTGGTGGTGGTTGTGGTGGTGGTGGTAGTGGTGATGGTG